>APFE031023870.1:797-42565 GCA_000404065.3 Pinus taeda | reverse complement strand
ATTCCAATTAAGTACCATTTTGTAAGACAGGTTATCACTGAAAGGGGAGTCTCTCTTGAAAAGGTGCATACAAAGGAGAACTGTGCAGACATGTTCACGAAACCAGTTTGTTGGAGAAGCTATGCTGGTGTTTGGCTTCTCTTGGCTTGCAGAAAAGATAAAATAATAATAACAGGGCATCAGGCGAATTGTTGTCAAGGTGGAGATTGTTGAGATTTTCTGGTTGAACCAAAATAGGAAAAATCTCACCAGATGACAACAATAGAAATCAGGTCCTAGATTAACTCCAGGTTGTTGGGAGGGATTTAATGCCTCCTATATTTGATGTGAGGGAGTTAATGAGGCTGTTAGATTCTCTATGCTATATAACAGGCAACCATTCGGATGGTTTGCTAAGAGGGTGAGAGTTTTATGAGGTTTTCATTATGTTATCTCTAATTTGATTAATAAATTCTTGATGCCTATGTTTGGTGGACGTAACCTAGATTGGTTAGGTGAACCACGTTAAACTCTTGTGTTTATGTGCTTGATATACTGTTGTGTGTTTATTTTGATTTTGCTGTGCACCTGGACCAACAAAGTTAACTTAGTAGTTTTGTAATTCGAGCAAAGGCCGACCTGACCTGATGGTGGGATTGCTAATCACTAAAGCTAATGGTATACTACCATGAGGTAGCTTACTGATGTGATGATATAGATATTTTACTTTGAGGACGCATACAAATTTGCATATAAAAGAGCATGTAACCAAGTGACATAAACACATAAAAGAAGAGGAATTTGACAAATAACCATGAGCTCACAGGCACAAAAATAACTTGATAACAAAGTTCACCTAGTGTGGGCTACATCTTTGGGCCCTGCTCAATGTGGGGAGGCTTCTTTCATTAATTGGCAGTGAAATCAAATTATAATCAATTACAAAAATGACCCTTATACCTCTACTTTTTGGAATGGTTTGAAAATGCAAAGCTTTGCTGTAGAAATAGACAACACCATTGAATTTTTGGTGTAAAATCATGTCAAACGACTATAAATTTGACCTTGTTCTGAGAAGGTGACTTATGGGGCTCTAGGGAATCTTTTAGATTCCCTGTAATATTCCCTATGGGAATATTCCAAGAATATTCTTGGAATATACCACAGAATATTCCCCTCGAACGACATGCCTCAAGGTTTCATGTGGTGGGTTCTACATGTGTTTGACTCCATGGGTCCTTCGTTCCCTTGTCGCACCGAAAGGAGGGCATATATATATAAAATCAATGACCTCGTTATTAGCGACCACACTGACCTAACGATGATCCGCCACTTGCCAAGTCATTGTCGGGCCGAAGGTCACAAGTTCGACCCCTGGACCTGCTTGTTGGTTTTGTATTTTACAATGTAAAACAAGGCATCATTAGACTATTCTCTAGTCATTTGTCATTATACATATAAATATATATATCTGTCGTTAATATTAATTGTCCGTCGGTTGGTGGCATAATTTAATTTAATTTAGCTCAATGGCCATTTTTCTCCTACCAGTTTTAATGGCTATTAGACAAATTAAGTAGGAAACAAATTCGCCTCCACCGGCCACCAAATCGGTCCAAATTGTCGCCTCATTAGCAAAATATGGCAGGCTGATTGGGCTGCCACATGGCACTTACTAATTGGTCTGTATAGTTGACTGGGTGGTTGATTGGCATGTTGATGTCAGCTGACACTTAACACCCTGTGATTGTTTTTCCTCTAACCATTCAGCCACATCGCCTTGCTGATGTCAGCAATCGTATGGATGATGTTAGCATGACAAGTGGCACTGTGGGTCTTGCTTGCAAAATTTTTAGCAGTTTTGGAAAAACTTTAGTGGGCCATAACTTTCACATATGTTATCCGTTTGAGGTGTCGTTCACATCGTTAGATTCAGGACGACGAGCTATTCAATTTGAGACCGATTTTTCTACATTTTGAGGACTTAAAAAATTTGGCCTTTTGGGATCCTCTTGGATCATTCCTCCCCACTAATGAGCTTTTAGGTCGCCAATAAGCTTTTTAGTAAATTTTCAAGTGAGGGAATTTTCCCCTCACTTTCTCCTTTTCAATCCAGAGCCTTACTTGGATTCATTCCCTTGAAGCCAATACAAATATACTCCACATCTCCCCGTCATGAAGTCCTATTTCTCATGTCAAGAATGATATCTCAGGTAGCTTTTCCAAGTATTCAGGTGCAAATTCATCTACTGTAGGAACCTATCCAACCTCTTTGGTGTCCATGATCAAAGCAGGCTCATAAAGCTTCAAGTTTTCAACATTCACCACTGAGTACATCTGCATTTATGCTGGCAAATCGAGATGAAAAGCATTGTCTCCAATCTTCTCTAATATGGTGAATGGACCATAGTGGATTGGTCTCAACTTCTTTCCATCCAATTTCATTTTTTCATTGCTGATGTGGAGCCACACCCTATCTCCAACCTAGAATTGGTAATCAACCCAGTGTTTATCATGTTAAGCCTTGTATTGGGCTTGACTTTTCTCCAACTGCTCTTGCACTTCTTGGTCAATCATCTGAATTCATTGAATGAACTTTCATGCTATGTCCCTATCATCTTTCTCATTGGAATCTCCATCTCTCACAAAGATGATGTCTAAGGGATACTTTGGAAAATATCCAAAGAATTTCTCAAACGGTGAGCTCCGAGTGGATGAATGCACTGCCCAGTTGTATGCATGTTGTACATATGAAAATTGCTTGTCCCACAACTTGGGATGCTTGCCACAATATCCCTGAAATAAATGTTTCACTGTGTGGTTGACAATCTCTATTTTCCCATCAGTCTACAAATAAAATGACGTTCTCCTCTTCAAATTGGTGTCCATCATTCTCCACAAACTCGTCCAAAACTATCCAAGGAAATGAGAGTCCCGATCAGACATAATGGATGTGGGCAACCCAAATTAGACCCATACAAATTAGAAGAAGAGATGAGCAGTTTGCTCTATAGTGATCTGCTTTTTACAAGGCATTAAACACACATTTTTCTAAATCAATCCACAACGACATACAAATAGTCATGAGCTCTCCTAGACAAAGGAAAACTGCCAACAAAATCCATTGACACACTTTACCATGGACGACTCAGAACAAGGAGTGGTGTGTAGAGCCCTAATTTTACATTAATGGGCTTACTAACTGAACACAACACACATCCCTTTACATATCGAGTCACAATATTTTTCATGTGAGGCCAATAACATAACTTATGCAAATGACATAAAGCTTTCCTTACACCAAAATAACTTGACACAAGAGAGGTATGTGCCTCTCTGATTACATGTATTATTTCATTAGTGGGGATACAAATTTTGCCAAGGTGGTAAAACAATTTTCCCTGCAAACGGTAATTGTCTACCTGCGATCCATGAGTCAGCTTTGCATAACTCTCCTTAAAATATTCATCATCACCATATTGTTCAACATAACTTTCAAAAGTAGAGAAGCATTTTACAAAACTATAGATGCATAAATGGGAGGGAGAGAAAGCATATTTTCCACTTTGTTGTTGGTGCCCTTCTTGTATTTTATTACCAAGTGAAACTACTAAACGAATCCCATCCATCTAAAATTACATGCTTGCTGAAGCTTGGTTTGCGACTGGAGGTACTGCAAGGGCTGGTGATCTGTGTGAATTATGGTCTCCTTGCCAATCAAATAGTGCTTCCACTTCTTCATGCTTTGAACCACGTTATAAAGTTCCTTGTCATATGTGGGATAGTTCACAACAAATTGGGAGAATGTCTATGAATGGTAACATACAGGTTTTCTTTGTTGCATCGAAACTGCTCCCATGGCATACCCATTGGCATCTATCTCGATCTCAAAGGGTTATTGGAGGTCAGGTAAGGCTAAAAATGGTGTGGTACTGATATTCTCTTTCATTGTATCAAATGCTTTCTGTTGCTTTCCTCCCCACTGAAAGGTTTGCTTCACACTTGTCAATGCATGCAAGCGGGGTGCAATGACAGAGAATTTGGCAATGAACCTTCTCCAATATTGTACTGTACCCAAAAAGCTATGAACCTCTGTAACATTGGTGGGTTTAGGCCACTTTACAATCACATCAACTTTAGAAGGATCTATTTTCAGTTGTCCATCTCCAACAATGTGACCTAAGTAAATGAAAAAGGTCATGCAAAATTCACACTTAGACATTTTGACATGCAATTTTTCTTTTTGTAAAACATCAAGCAACATTTTAACATGACTCGCATGATATTCCTATGTCCTACTGAAAGAAGGAATGTCATCAAGATACATAAGTACAAAATCATCAAGAAAAGGATTGAAAATATCATTCATCACCCTCATGGATGTGGTCAGAGCATTGCATAGTCCAAATGGAATCACCAACCATTCAAATAACCCTTATTTTGTCTTCAATGAAGTATTCCATACATCATGTTCCGCAATCCTGACCTGATGGTAGTCATTGCGCAAGTCCAATTTTGTGAAATAGACAACCTTTTTTAATTGATATAATAAATCATCAATGTAAGGGAGAGGGTACTAATTCTTCACTTTTATTTTTTTTAGTTCCATGTAGTCTACGCACATCCTCCATGTGTCATCCTTCTTTGTCACCAACACAATAGTTGAATCACATGGATAAAAGATTGGCCTTATGACACCTTGGTTCAACAATTCCTGCACCTACTTATTTATCTCCTCCATCTTAATGGATGACAACCTATACATACCAATGTTGGGTAAAGGAGCATCCCACTGCAAGTGAATCTCGTGTTAGATATCACTCTTTGGAGGAAACACACTTGGTTCTTGAAAAATCCCATTATAGTTAGAAACAATTTCATACAATTATTTTTTATGAGTGGGATCACAACCTTGGAAAGCTTCAGATGTCTCTACATATTTTTCTCTCACAACCATGAGGATGCACCCTTTTTTGGAATTGACCAATCTATTCATCTAACCTGCACTTACAAGACTGACACTGATTTTGGAATGATGAGCTCTAACAATGTATTCCACCTCATCTTTTGTGAGATGATACTTGTTTTCATGGTGAAAGAAAATTGTTTTCCTATCATACAAATACGGACTCCCCAATACAATGCCACATATATCCAAAGGTACAACATCAAGGTTGACCTCATCTACAAGTTTGGATGCAATCACAAATATAGCTCTACGCTACTTGGTTACATGTAGTTTGGATTTTTCACACACCCAACCAAGATGGTAAGGTTTCAGATGAGGCTTGGTCTCTAACCCTAATTTCTTAACCAAGGATTCTAAAATCAAATTTTCTTGTGAGCTCAGATCAAACAAGGTTTCCACTTTAGTATGTTTCATCACAACTCTAATGTGGAACAATTTAGTCCTCTTTCGTTCATTAACAAGAGACTCATTTGAAGAAATTGTACTTGCATGAAATCCATAATTTTTATTAGCATGAAGAGAAAGGGTACCTTGTATTCCCACTACTTTGATCTATGTCTCGTTACCAGAGTCAGATCCAAGGTCCTATTGTATGGTTTCTGCCATCTTTTGCTTACTCATACAACCAAATCTCTTTGGCTTCAACTCTGGATGCAACTTCCAACAATGTTCATCATCATGGCCTTCCTTCTTGAAATGTGTGCAAGATGGTTGTGCTCCTTCTTCCTTCTTGGTTGTAGCTATCTTCTTGTCCTTTCCCTTGCCTTTTCCTTTTAACTTTCCATTATGAGGTTTGAAATATGATTTCTTGGGTTGATATTCTTTGTCATTCTTGCCCTTGCTTTCAAGGTGAATTCCCTTCACACTGGCCACATCAATAGTAGTAGGCTCAAATAACAACAAAGAATTCCTGATGTAACTATGTAAATCACCAATATACTTTGTTACAGTTTCTGGTGAATCAAGTGAAATGCCCAAATTTAAAGCTTGTTTTCTAAACTCTTTTTTGAAGCTTTGTATAGTTTGACCCTTTCCTTGTCTCAAATATTGCCATTCCATCAAAGTGTTTTGTCGATAACCCAAAGGATAAAATTGATCTTTTAATGCAGAAACAAAATTAGACCAAGAAGAAAGGATATTACCCAAGTTTTTGTTTCCTTTCTGCAACTTTCTCTCCCACCAAATGAGAGCGGTGCCACTCAACCAAAGAGATGCTAATTGGATCTTGGCCACATCCTCCTTGATCTGTTGAATCTGGAAATAAACCTCGATCTGTCTATTCAAATTGTTTAATTTCTCTGCACTACATTCTCCGTTATATGTGGGAAAATCAAACTTTACATCTATATTAAAAAATGGCTTCTTATATGCATTCCTATGGTGCCTATTAGAATGATTAGAAGAAGAAGAAGAAGAATTATCACCAGAGGATGGAGAGGGCGCTTCAGGAGGCTCTCCTCTTCCAACTTCATGATTTATCAAGGCATGATCATCTGTTTCTTTCTTCTCATGCTCGATTGTCTTCTCATATTCTGCAAACAACTTGTCAACTTTCTTTGCCATGGTGAAGAAGATCTCGCAATAATTTCGCTCTTCCTCCATTTGAGCTTCCCCATATACCATGTTTCGTCTTCGTGTTACACGCCGTACTTTGGGATCAAAGGATTTTAGTTTTCCTTATCCTCTTTGGAGCTTGTTACTAGTTATAATTCACTCATGCAACTCGCATTGAGAAGACCTGCTCTAATACCAAACTTGATCCAGATCTTTTACTTCAAGGATGCATACATAATTGCATATAAAAGAGCATGTAACCAAATGACATAAACACATAAAAGAAGTGGAATTCAACAAACAACCATGAGATCACAGGCACAAAACAACTTGATAACGAAGTTCACCCAATGTGGGTTACGTCTCTAGGCCCTACTCAATATGGGGAGGCCTCTTTCATTAATTGGAAATGAAATCAAATTAAAATCAATAATAAAAATGACGTTATACATCCACTTTCCGGAATGGTCTGAAAATGCAAAGCTCTGTTGCAAAAACGGACAACGCCATTGAATTCATGGCGCGAAATTATGTCAAACGGCTATAAACTTGACCCCATTCTGAGCAGGTGACTTTTGGGGCTCTAAAGAATCTTTTAGATTCCCTATTAGATTCCCCACATGAATATTCTAGGAATATACAAGCGAATATTCCCTTAGACGACGTGCCTCAAGGTTTCATGTGGCGGGGTTCTGCTCGCGCCTGACTCGTGGTTCCTTTGTTCCCTTGTCCCACCAAATGGAGGCCATATGTAGCAAAAATAGGACACCTCATTATTAACAGCGACTCTGGCCTAATGGTCATCTGCCACTTGCCAAGTCATTGTTGGGTCGGAGGTCTCAGGTTCAATTTAAAGTTAATTTAGCTCAATAGCCATTTTCTCTCGTCAGTTTTTAAGGGTTATTAGACAAATTAATTAGGCGAAAATTTGCCTCCGTTGGCCGCCAGATCGGTACAAATTATCACCTCATTAGAAAAATCCGGCATGTTGACTTGGTTGCCATGTGGCGCTTGCTGATTGGTCCATACAACTGATTGGGCAATTGAATGGGCTACTAACGTCCGCTTACACGTGGAACCCTGTGATTGGATATCCTCTGACTATTCGGCCACATCACCTTGCTGACGTCATCATTCGTATGGATGAATTCATCATTTGTACTGCTGACATCAGCTTGCCAAGTGGCACTGTGGGTCATGCCTGCAAAATTTTTAGTTGTTTGGAAAAACTTCACTGGGCCATAACTTTCACATACGGTGTTTGTTTGAGGTGTCGTTCATGCTGTTTGATTTAGGACAACGAGCTCTTCGATTTGAAACTAGTTTCTCTATGTTTTGAGGACTTAAAATTTTTGGCCTTTTCAGATCCTGTTGGATCATGTGGCTAGGGGGGTGGAGCCCACTTTGAAAGGCTACTTCTCTCAATCTATAGATCGGATTGGGGTGAAGTTATATGTCACCAAATTCTTTTCAACGAGATGAACGTAATGGTGATGATATTTTTGGTTTTAGAGAAGTTTCGTGAAAGTTAAAAAATTTATACCCCATTGTTATAACAATGTTTTGAGGGTTAGGTATTGAGAGTGACTGCCTCTTGATCATGGGTTTGAGTAAGGGGTGTTGTTACACACACACTAACAAAGGATGCAAATGCTACAATAAATTCACCAAGAGGATCATTGTCTATATTGATGTAAAGGTGGATGAGTACACTCATTAAGAAGAGAGACAACCTGCAAAAACTAGCGTTGATGAACTAGTGAGCATTAATGAGGGGAATGATGAGTCAATTGAAGAAGAAAGTGATGAATAACCCTCTAGTACTCAAGCTAAAGGTCCTCCAATATATGTATAAAAACACCACCCAATTGATTATATCGTTAGTGAATTAAATTTTGGAGTGCAAACAAGAAGGAAACTTCTAGATTCCCTCGCACAAGCTCATGTTGCCTTGCTATCCATGGAGGAACCAAAATATGTTGTTCAAGCCAGTCAAGATCAACATTGGATAAAGGTAATGAATGAATAATTGGATAAAATAGAGAAAAACCATAGTTGGGAACTTGTTCCAAGACTCGCCAACAAGAATGTCATTGGCACAAAGTGGGTTTTCAAGAATAAAATAAATGACCATGGAGAAGTTGTAATAAACAAAGGCTAGGCTGGTATGAAAAGGATATGCTCAAATAGAAGGCTTGGATTTTGATGAAAGTTTTTCTCCTATTACTAGATTAGAAACTATAAGAATGTTTTTGGCATTTTCTTGCTTTAAGAAATTCAAAATCTATCAAATGGATGTCAAATATGCTTTTCTCAATGGAGAGCTACAAGAGGAAGTCTACATAGAGAAGCCATAAGGTTCTCACCAAACAGGGAAACCATATTATGTTTATAGACTTAGGAAGGCTTTATATGGACTCAAGAAAGCCCCTAGAGCTTGTAATTCCAAGCTAGACAACTACTTGCTCAAGTATGGATTCAAAAGAGGTGCAACTGACAACAACTTATATGTCAAAGAAAAAGATAGAAAACTCATTGTGGTGGTTGTGTATATTGATGATATCATCTTTTCTAGTGATTCTGATTTGTTGACTAATGAATTTGAAACTAATATGAAGGTCAAGTTTGAGATGTCAATGCTTCGAGAGATTTCCTATTTCCTTAGATTGTAGATTGTGAAAACACTTAAAGGAATTTTTATCTCTCAAAGAAAGTATATCAAAGAAGTGCTGAATAAATTTAGCATGGAAGAATGATCCTTAGTGAGCACTCCAATGGTGACAAGTTGCAAGCATAGAAAGATGTATGAATGTCCAACAGTAGACCAAAATTTATAAAGATCCATCATTGGCAGCCTCTTTTATTTGACAACTACAAGACCAGACATCATGCAAGTTGCTGCTATAGTTGGAAGATTTCAAGCAGCTCCTAGACAAAGCCATCTATTAGTAACCAAGAGGATTCTTAGATATCTCAGAGCAATAGAGGACTATGGATTGTGGTAGGCCAGAGGTAAATATTTTTCATTAACCATTTATAGTTTTGTTGATTGGGTAGGTGATGTAGATGATTAAAAGAGCACAAGTGGTGGTGTTTTCTTTCTTGGAGAATGTATTGTCTCATGGCTAAGCAAGAAGCAAGCTTCCATTTCCTTATCTACAACTAAACAAGAATATATTGTAGGAGCTTTTTGTTGTAGTCAATTTTTTTGGATGAAGCAGACCTTGCAAGATGTACAAGTGTGCTATGATCAACCTATTCCCATTATTTGTGACAACACATGTGCAATAAGAATGTCCAAGAATCCAGTCTTTCACTCCAAGACAAAGCATATTCAATCAAGTATCACTTCTTGAGAGAGAAAGTTGAAAAAAGGTTGTGAAGCTAGAGTGTGTCCTACAAAAGAACAAGTCGTTGATATTTTTACCAAGCCACTCCCTAGAGAACAATTTGAGTACTTGAGGCAAAGATTGGGTGTTGTTCCTCTTGCCTCCCTACACTAACTCTTCCTTCAAGAGGAAGAAAGGCAGTTGTTATATTTTTAGCATATCATGACGAAGCTGCTAGGTCCACAAGATCCACATGATAGAGTATTATTGTTTCCCAGAGGAGTATGGCAATAGGGGGAGGATGTTGGTGTCTTTGCCATTGATGTCAAAGGGAAGTAATAATGGTGATCAAACAAACAAATAAGGGGAGAGATAATAATGTTCATATAAAGGAGTGAAAGGAGAGGTGTTAGTGATCCATCCATGGCTTAAGGAGCAACATGAGAAACAACAAAAGAAGCAAAAAGGAATAAGAGAAGTACATCTCAAGGGGAGCAACACTCAAAAGAGATAAGCATATCTCCTAAATGATGTTTTGTTTGATCTTGGTGTTGCCATCAATGCCAAAGGGGGGGAATGCTGGAAATATATTGTCATTGATGTCAACAAGATAGTCCCTGATGTTAATAGGGTGTCCATTAAGCATATGGTTGAAAATGGTGTCAGTAGGTGGCACAGGTGTCTCAAAAGAACAGATTCCAGGCACAAGAAGAAGGGTCAAGGTGCAAAGAATAACAAAGAGTTTGAAGCCATTTTTCAGGTAGCATATGAGCTCAAAAGACTACATCAGACCCACTCAACTAGAAAGTGCTCTGAAATATATTTCCAACAGTATAAAGAAGTCTGCAAATGGCCTCCTAGA
Source organism: Pinus taeda (assembly GCA_000404065.3). Taxonomy (NCBI): domain Eukaryota; kingdom Viridiplantae; phylum Streptophyta; class Pinopsida; order Pinales; family Pinaceae; genus Pinus; species Pinus taeda. The sequence goes on along the minus strand of APFE031023870.1, from coordinate 31,872 downwards.
TCAAAAGATAGAGGCAGTCAAAGTTTGGCCTACAAAAGTCAAAATCCCGGAATCCCGGAAGCTCGGAAGCCCAAAATGCTGGAACCCTGTAACCTTTTGTTAAATGAATTTTGTAAAAGCAACGAGATTGATGGATTTGAGCATTAGTTTGGCAGCAGGTCATGTCGGGCATAAAACATTCACAAAGGAAATTGCTTGCAAAACCAAGGATCGAGGGACCCTTTTTCTCTCCTCTTACAACATAGGTGGAAGCATATTATTGGTCATATGTAACATTAGGAACTGCCCATTGGGAGGTGGACACATGGTAAGAAATTTTGGTGTTTTGGTGTACCCAAAAGGCCCATTTATGGGTGACACGTGGACTGATCACAGGTTGACATGTGGCATGGATGACATCGCCCCAATGGCATACTCCCAAGGGTCAGAACCCAACGAGTGCATGACAATCAATCACAATTGATGGTGCAGATCAACTCCAAAGTATCCAATGGTGAGAAACGACATGAAGGTTTTCAAACGTTAACAAACAAGGAGGCCCGGTAAGGTGGTTCCACAAATTGAGATCTATGGCTCACAGTTATTTTGAGGGCACTCTCCTCGATTTCAGAAACCACCGAGGGTGGTCCCAAAGGTGAGTTTCGATACCACCATGGTGTTGTGTGGGAATCGGGAGATCACATAGCAAAGGGCACGATGTTTTAAGGTGGGGTCATACCCTAGAAATCCCAGATCCTGTAACTTTTTTATATTGGAATTTTGAAAAAGTGTCGGGATAGGAAGCTTCGGGTATTGGATTAAGAATTTGGTCGTTTCTTATGTAATTTGGAGAACCAAGGGCATAAAGCATTTACACGGGGAAATAGGCCCCCAATAAGACCTTGAAGGGCTTATCACCTAAGTGCTTAGCCGCCAGTCATAGGACCCGATCCTATTGTGGAAAATTATTAGGACAAAAAGCAAAGGGGGCTAAAGGCGAATTTTGACAGAATTTGGCAGATTTCTCTAATAAAAGAAAAAGGCTTGGGGAAGCTTGATTTAGTACTAAGGCTATTTTTAGCAGTAGAGACCAGTTGAAAAGCCTTGAGGAGATGAGATGATAACTATTTTTGGTGGGATGATCCCAATAACAACATGGATGGGTTGACAACCAGTTTAGTGACAATTTTGGCAGACTTATAGTTAAGAGGTAGATCTATAGTCTTGATTTTAATGGAACTACCAGTTAAGAAGCAGATTTGGCAATTCTGGTAAGGTTGGAGGTTCCCCAAATTTGGAAAAGCCTCGTTAAACTTTGTTAAACAACCAAAATGATAAAATAAGCTGGAAAACAACAGTTTGACTAAGAGATTGAGCCCAAAACTGCAGATCAGAGATTGAGAACTTAATGAACACATTTAGAAGACTGACCCGAACAAGACAAAGAAAACATAAGAAAACTGTGCAGCAAGATAACTCAAGTCCAATACCAAAAATAACAGCTCATAATTCTTTAAAAGAAAAATTCGGGAAACAAAGTGATGAACGAGTGCAACAAATTGTGAAAGAGCAATAAAGTGTTGCAAAGTGTCTATGAGAGTTGTTGGTGCAGCATGATGCATGATGGTGGTATGCATCAAGGGTCAAAGGAAGACCAATCTTGATATCTGAAAGGTGTTTCAGAGATATATAAAATGCATTGGTAATTGGGGTGACGCTGCTGGTGTTTCTCAATAATAAGAGATTGCTGAAATTATTTGTGATCAAGGAGAAACTGTTTTATTATAAAAGTAGACATGACATTCATGGCTCTAGTATGAAAATGGATGAAAGATGAACCAATGACTGTTAAGCAAGTTATAGCTTGCAAAAGCAGGGGTTGGTGCTCCTTCGAGTGGGTGCTGGAAAACATTTGGGGTTGTAGCTCCATTTAGTTGTAGCCGATAAATCAGAGAGTTGTAGTTTCCTACTAGTTGTAGCGAGAGAATTGTAACAAGAAGTTTTAGCTTGCCCTATGAATGAATTGAAGAGCAGTTTTGAAAATTTACTTGTTCTTTATGTGTTCCACTGAGATTGCTGATATTGATTCCTGTTATGCTTATTTAAATTAATTGATGAAGTATTTAATGGTGTCCGAATATTCTTGCACAAAGTAAAAGAAAGTTTTCAATTGATAAAAATTCCTACAATAGTGATTCACTCCCCCTTGGTCCCCTCAGGATTGTCCTAGTTTCCAACACACACACACACACACATATATATTTATTTATTACTTCTTACATAAGAATACCATTAGCAAAATCATGGGTTGTCAAATCCTGGAGCCCAAAAACTACCAATGGAAATTTGATTATTCTACCTCAATTTTATTTTATTTAAATTTTATGTAATTTGATCGAGTCAAAATGTTTACATAATAGGACAAGAAAGGATATTACAACATCTCTTCCATAACGGTCTGGAGAGCACCACTCAGCACAATAATGTAAGAGGGAGCATTAAGAATCAAATTTAGGCTTTATCATTAATTGTGTGGAGCAAAGTGTTCAATAACTTTCGTCAAGGTTTGAATATCACAAGCTTTAATCATACCTCAAAGTAATAAGGGGGCACTAAAAACTAGAATTTAAACTTATAGCATTGGGATGTGATGATCCACACATGTTTATTATAAGAGTAGTCTAATTAATTGACGTGTTGGAATTTTTTTGGCCATTTTTTGGATCAATTTTCATTGAAATCCAGTAGAGATTTTTTAGAATTGTAAGTTTGAGTTGTGTAATCTCCAGACTTTGAGTGCCTTAGGGTTTTCAATGTGCTAAATCCAATTATGCATTAAACAAATGCATTTTAAACAACAAAAAATCAAAATCTTTCCCAAAATTAAATAGTTGGATTCTGATGAAAAAAAGATCAAAACATCTCTTAGTTAAACAACACCATTTTAAAGCCAAGCACATCCTCAGTTTATCCTTGAACTAGATATTGTTAACACCATTTCATTTTAAAATCACTTTCACATTTTTGTTGACTTAAAAACCATTCACCACTTCCATATGTGCTTGCTTATCCTACTCTTTAAAATAGTTACATTCCATATGTGTTAGCCTCCCTTGCACATTGAGATAGCCATCAATGTTTTTAAAACTTGAAATTAACTTTTTCAAATTAAAATGTCGACATCTATTTATTTAAATTTTAAATAATAAGAAAACCTCATTTGTAAAACAATAATAAAGACAATTATCATTAAGTGCTATACACACATCTAAATTTACTCCTTCATATTAACTTATACATATTTTATATATATTTAAATTTTTTTATATTATATTTTTAAAATCAATTAATTAATTAATTTAATATTATAAATATAATTATTATATTATATATAATTTTGGTTTAACTAACACCACCTTGGCTCTTCCATTACCATGGATCTAGAATAGCCATAAAACCTCTAAAGATAGAGGATTTTCGTATATAATAATGATTCAAGCACATTACCGTATACTCGTTGAAGTTAGTGGAAAACAAATGTCTATTACTAGTAGGCTAGTGATAGGCCGGTGGGAATCAGATGTACCTCTCTGTGGACAAGTGGGATTCTACCACGATCATTCCCATTTCAACTTTACCTAAAAGTTTATTCAAAACCACACGAAACATCAGGAGCAACCTTTGAATTGTTTAATACAAATGAAACATCTTTCTTTGTTTTTTTTATTATGACTGGGATGAATCATTATTATAAATTAATGCTTAATTAGTAGAGAAGACTATTATTATTAATGGTTATTTGTGAATAGAGATTGATTTATAAATTAGTGGTTAATTAGTAGAGGAAACTAGATTATTTACATATATTATCCGGATTGATTTATTGTTGTTATTTAAAGAAAATTGTGTAATTAAGATTGTAAATATATTTTTGGAGTTAGTTGTTAATTTATTTTTTATATGAAAGGGAGACAAGGATTCGATAGTTGAGATGCATTTTTGGGTTTTATTTTTTCCTATGTGGTTTACGGTCTCTAGAGATCGGTGATCGCTACATTCACATAATATTTATCCTAGACAGATCTACATGAAAGGATTACTTCCTACTGACTCAACCACCGAGCCTAACTCTGAGAGTGTCGAGTAAATTGAACCCATGAGCTCTCAATAGCAGAGGTGCTTTAATGACAGGGACTCGACCAACTAACCTAACCCTCAAGGTTGAATTTTAAGGTCTTATTATATGATAAAAGGAAATTTTAACCTAAATAATATTTACAAGAAAGTTAATGTCACTTATGATCATTGTTGTTCACTCACATTGAAATTATCCATTTTTAATAACATTTAAGCTTGAGTTGTATGACTTGAGTGGGCTTAATGGTTAAGAACACGTGTTTCCTCCTTGGAGGCCATAGGTTCAAAACTCAAGGGTGGTAGAATATGTACACATTGAATGATTAATATTGTTTGTTGCGATGAGGCTTGTGGGGTAGGTGTCCCCTCTTAAGTGGCCCCCCCATATGGCAGAATTTGTAGATGTCTCAACCCTTGCCAAGTTGCAATTTCCTACTAGTATTATTGACTTTAGGTTGTAGGTACTACTTATACACATACACAATTTCCTTGTTAAAAAAAAAAACACATGTAGCCTTGGTTGAGTTGGCTTGACGAGAATGTTGGGAAGTAGGTCTTACACTCTCCACACTAGGGTTCAAATCCTTGATGAGACTCTAGGACATTATGATAAGGCCTAAAGAGTAGATGCTCCCCATAAGTGCAACCTCATGACAGTCTTGGTAGGTCTGACAGTCTCCCCCTTTAGGTTCAAATTCTAGATGAAACTCTAGAATAATATGATAAGGCAAGATAAGTAGATGCCCTCCATAAGTGTGATCTCCTTGCAAATGTGTCTTGAGAAATCCAACCCCTTATTAAATCAAAAAATTTTCTTATTAAATATTAATGTGTGAATTATTGTGAATAATTTAAAATTTATAATTATAATAAATTGTATTTGATTAATCAATTACCAGTTTCCCTATTAAAAAAATTAATAAATATTTAGTAAAACTAAAAACATTTAATCTTAATTTTGTAGCACTAAAAACCTACTAATCACAATTTATTCTAACCCCACCAAAAAAAATCATACTTTACTTAGATTTTGAATTCACTTAGACGCCCAACAAAGGAGTTGTCTATAATGCGACTTTTTAGAGATTCCGGTGACGGAATCCGGCAGAAGAAATTGAAGTTAAACCCTGATTTTTAGCAGTTAAAATGTTTTTTTCACTGCATATTTGGATTCAGCACACTGAAAAACCCCTGGGACCCTTTGATTGTGCAGAAACTAGCTATCAAACTTGCGATTCCAATAAATTGCTGCCGGATTTTGACCAAAAAAAAACCGCCGGAAAAACTTTCAAAAAGTCTCATTATAGACAACTGCCCCAAGAAATTTGAATTTTGCCCTACCACTAATAAATTTGAAGTTTGACGTAAATTAAACCCCCATGGATTTGAATTTGAGTTTTTTCATACCCTATTTTTCTCGGGTAGGTTCTATTCCAAGTTCTCGAAGAATGTCTGTATTGGATAATGTTTTACCAGGCTTAAACCCCTAAAACCCGGAGTCGGTGCGGTATCCTTGTCTGATTTGGTCGTCATAACTGCCCACCGAAAAATCCAATTTACCCAATGGGCCAATGGCAAGCCATGTAGAATTGTTTATTTGTACGAGAAGTGGGTACAGAGATTTGACGAGAACACCCATTAATTACTCCATTAGTTGGTAAAGGGCCCACTCTTCACAGACATGAACGTATTACCACCTTAAGTCCTGACAGTAAATTGCCCCCACAAATCTAGTGGCGAGGCGACTCACTGTTTTGGACCATGAAGGCCAGTGCCCACTCTCGTCAACATTGGGTTTATTCAGTGCTGTCACCAATGAAATTGGGGCAAATCCAACGTGTACAGCCACCTATGAGAATCTTCCACAGCTTTCCCCAGCAGAAAAGGTCCAGCAAAATGATTTGAATAAGAGCACCACCCTTTGCAGGGGCACCCAACCCACTTTGATAACATGTAGAGTTGCTTCCCTGATGGTGACTTCTGATTTGTGTTTACGTTTTCTTGCGTTTTAAGTTTGATTTACCAGCTGTTTAAATTCAATCGGTCTATATAAATCACCCCACTGCTCCCCTGTTCTTCCACGCTTCTTCCTCGACCTACTGCCCTGTCCTGCAATATTGGGCTCTTATTTTTATGCAAGCCGTCACTGTTAATTCGTCAAACTATCTAGAAGTTCTATGCTTTTATTTCTTATAAGTTTCAGGAGTCTTTATTGTTATTCCATTGTGCATAGAATTGAGTTCTGAACAGAGGATCAATCAGAATTCTGGTAGGCCTATCAGCCAAGAGCAAATAGCAGTTAAATCTCTGTTTTTTTGTTTGGTGTTATTGACATTTGTCCTGAGACAAAGGCAAATATGGTTGCTGCAACGCTGACCCGTGCTCTGAGCTCTCGAGAGCGAGTTCAGGACACGCTCTCTGAGCATCGCAATGAAATAGTTTCTCTGCTTTCAAGGTAATTCCCATTTTTCTTCCCTGATCTTATCAGAATGCCCATGCCTATGGAATACCAATAAGTGTTTAGTACCTGCATTTTTCTGCATTAATGCAACTGTGTAGCCTGAGTATTAAAGTATTGGAGTCCCAAGGGAGGAAGGGAGCTTCAGGGGTGTAAGGTGTTAGATATTTTATGTGCTTTTTGGATTTTTGGAAATATGATCTGTGTTGGATGTGAGTTTGTGGGTGCTCAGTATTACTGACAGCTTTTATGATTTTGGTCGGGCATTTCAGATAGTAGGCTTGTGAGAGTGTGTTGCAGAGAGAAGTTCAGGGGGTGTACGGTGTAACGTTAGTGGGTGTAGTTTAAGAATTTTGGTCTTATATGACCCTTACCCAGGAAAATGGTATGATCAGTTCACCTTGATGACCTTGGATACATCTGGTTAAGATGGCTCTGCCCAAATTTCTCCATAGTGTATTATATGTTTTCTGCAATTACTAGGTGTAACAAGGGCCGGAGGGGGGTGTGGGGGGGGTCAGGTTACCATGGTTTCTTTGTTGTACTTATGGAACTTTTTACAGAATCATCTCTTGGGTGGTGAATTTTTTAGTTGGATGCTGTTCTTATCTACGATTCGAGAATCTCCATATTTGTTACTTTGCAGAAGTCTCATAGAAGATACTAATAGCTTAGATCCATGCAGAAACGGGCCTGATATCTGCTCAGTGGGCATAAATCCCAATGCTTTCTATCCACAACTCATCTAACATTTCGTCAACATGGATTTTTTACTAAACATTTTTTCATTGCAAGTGATCATCACCCCTGCCTTTGACTGTAAGGTTCATTTATGGGTGGATTTAGCTTTCAATTTGTAAGATTGGTTCTTATGAGTGACAAAATCAGCAGGATGGGCTTCAACTTGTCAGGATCATTGCTTCAACTCCTTTTCTTTTGGTGGGTTCTTGAATCTTTCCTTTTAGACTGTCTTATTGAGGTGAAATGTAGCTGTTGTCCAGCCATCAAGACTTTATATTATTGCTAGGTAAGATTGGCTTCTTGTCTTCTACTGTGAGATTTTCATGAAGGCTGCTTGAGTTTCCGCAGTATTGATACAGACCAGTTATATTCGTTTTTGTTCCCCAACAAGCCCCCCGTTCCTTCAATTTTTGGGGGACTGGAAGACACCCATTACTTGCAAAGTTCTCTGTTTTGGCATCAGTGATGAGATTTATAGCCGTCTAATGGATTTTCTAAGGGATAAGTATGGTAGTGGTTGGAAAATTGCATTTCCTTATTGTACCCATGGTAAAAGATGGACTAATATTTCTGATTCTGTTTAGATGAGTTTGGAAGATTAAATGAAACTACATCCAAAGATGTTTTCTAACAGTTTATCTTCAAGTTCGAAGTGTACTTCCTTTAACCTCTCTCTTATGGCTTGCCAGAAATTCTTGAGCTCCTTGCCATAACTCAAACAGTTCTTGTTTGAGTGACAACCTTTGCAAGATGTGGGTATTAGCATGGTTAACTGCCACATAATCTGAAGTTGAAACATCTTCATTACCATCCATTTTAAGGACTTTATAATAGAAATCTTCCAGAATTAATCACGTCACTTGTTTATATTTGGCCCAAGGGTACTTTTCATTGTGCCATTTAGGTATAATGTCAAAATTAGGGAGGATCACTTTGAACTAGGGCAATATCTATGTTCAGCAGGCATAAGAATATGATGCAGTTTGCAGGCTAGTGAGAAAAAAATTTGTTTTTTACAGGCCAGCAGTACCAAGTAGACATACTTTAGGCAGTTCTGCCTCAGAACACAATATTTTTCAGGGCAGTCACAGATACCATTTTCAGATAAATAGTATGTATCTCTTTCTTTTGGTGGTAATGTTGGAGTTTTAACTAGTAATAATGATTGGTAGCGAGACTTTTGGAATATAATGAAAAAAGAATGAATTGCAGCCATCAGTTATGTTTATTTTGTTTGCTTATTAGATGATGATGAACGAGTAGTAGGAACTCACCTAAAATTTTAGCGACGTCGTAATGGAGGCTAGGTAAACATATAAATGCATTGTTTGAAAACTGTTGGGAGTGATTTTTCAAGGGCTGTTTCAGAATTAAAAAGAATAGCATCTTTCTGATTTTGGTTTCTTTACAATAGGATTACTGACTAGCATTCAATTGTTGACTTCATAATTTCAAAAAGTGGACAGGCATTTACCCATTCTTAACATCTACTCTCTACCCATGAGAAAAGAAACGCAAAGAACAATGCTTATTTTTTAGCTTTTAGTTATCACCTCCTTTCTGTAATCTTTTTATTACAAAATATCTGAAGCTTTAAAATGTATTGGAAACCTAAATTTTTCCCTTAAATGTCTCCACTTCTGAATGTATTCAAGAATGAGCTTATGCATATACCAGTGGGGCATGGTAGGCCTTGTCCTCTCTGCAGGGCATGCACTGGTGGACTAATTGCTCTTTCTTGAAGAGGACAGATCTATGCTTAAGAGAGGGTGTTTAGGGGCATACCCATGCAGATGTTACACAAAATGGGTGGTGCAAACCACGAAGCCACAGCAAAAGCAGTGGGTGCCTAATAAGTCTGGAGTAATGTTTGAGTCTCGGGTGTCCCCAGCCCAATATTAGAATCGGAACAATCAATGTTCTGAGAGAACTGTTGATCATGCGAATGCTGTTAAACTTTTCAATATAGTCTTTCTCAAACATGTTAGAGAAAACTTGATTTCTTGATCTTACTGGAGGAATTCAATTGTGCATTTCACGCTCTTTTGATAGTTGAGTAGAGAGCTTATGAACGATTAAAGAATAAAGAAAATTATGATCATAAATTGAGGAAACCAACAAGGACCATTTATATTACATAGGACATGTTTATATACTATCGGATCTTCTGAAGGATGACATTATTTGTTTGATGTTGCAGATATGTGGCTAAAGGGAAAAAGATTTTGCAGCCTCATCATGTATTGGATGGACTAGCAGAACTAACAGCAGAGAACGCCGAAGGCCAAAAGCTTCGAGATGGGCCGTTTGGAGATGTGTTGAGGTCCACACAGGTATAGTTAGACCTTTTTCATTGTTTAGAAGACATGTAACATTATTGCATTTCCATAAGTAGTAGACTTCAAAATCAGTGGTCACAAAAATTGTGCATTATTATTTGTGCCTTATGGCTATATGATGTATACTGCAGGAAGCCATCATTCTTCCACCATGGGTTGTTCTTGCAGTACGTCCAAGGCCTGGTGTGTGGGATTATGTTCGTGTCAATGTTGATGAACTTGCTGTTGAACAGCTTTCTGTAGCTGAGTATTTGGAATTTAAGGAACACCTTGTGGATGGAAGGTGGTGATTTGCATTGGGAACCCATAGAACTTTAAAATAAAAATGGAAAATTTTACTAGTGTAGATGTTGCCAGTGATATAATTGAAGTCTCGTAAGTGGATGACTTCAAGGAATTTTGAAGTTACTTGTTGAAGATCTTAGATTCTCTCTATTTATATCACTAGATAACTTCTAGATATATTGAAAGTCTGATAATTAGACAACTTCTATGAATTGTAAAGTTACTTATCAAAGATCATAGAAGTTGTCTATTTATATCTCTCTTTTATTTTTAATTATCTTGATTTTATTTCTGAATTACAAAATACAAAAGAAGGTGATAAACCTTGTCAGTGGATACTTGTAGATGCATCTCCATTTTAGGTGCATATGTGTCGGGGATATAAACTGTAAATTGAACTATGTTGTGCTTTCATGTTGTCTGTATATTGTCACAAGTGCACGAATACAGATTCCTGTTTTTTACTTGGATAAACAAACCGTGAGAGCTTTGTATTTTCAATTTTGCAGTGACAAGGATAACTATGTATTGGAGTTAGACCTTGAGCCCTTCAATGCATCCTTTCCTCGCCCAACACGGCCATCTTCCATTGGTAGCGGAGTTCAATTTTTGAACCGACATTTGTCCTCAAGACTATTCCGTGATAAAGAAAGCATGCAGCCCTTGCTGGATTTCCTAAGAGCACACAACTACCGAGGCCAGGTCATTTTCTCTTCTTGGTTCACACTTCATATATTGTGTCATTGTTTTTGATAGTTTAATTTAAATGCATGCTATGAAAAATGCATCTAGATCAAATAGCAAAGAAGGCTGGCCTAGCCGTTCTAGAGATATAGAATAATTTAACTATTTCAAACGCAGTTCAAATCAAACTAAAATGGAGTACTCAGTAAATCTAATTATGGAGATGATTGTCTTCCTCCTGCTACATTGGTGATTTTTCTGAATGTAGCCTAAGCACATTGTAGATTGACTTCTGAGATGTCAAATTTTGTGAGGGGAACTGTTTGTTTTCCTTTGGTTAGAAAAGGATTTAACATTGGTATTGTGCCCTTTTTAATTCAATTGTTTCGTAGTATGTTGAGAATTGGGCAAGTATAACGTGTGCCATTTTAACTTGCAGAAGCTGATGCTGAATGAGAGGATACAGAGTTTGCCCAAGCTACGCTCAGCCTTGGTAAAGGCAGAGGAACATCTTCACAAGTTCCCGCAGGATGCACCATATCCAGAGTTTGAACACAAGTAATTTAAATGACCTGCTCTGTAACAGATATGTTTCTTTTTCTATTCAAAATATTACATTAAGAAAAACGTTGATATTGTAGGAATTTTTTGAGGACTTAATTGAGGTTAACATGTGCTTCCCTTTATAATTGTTAATATCTCCTTAAGCAAATTTCTTGATTCCTACTTGATCGATAGCCTCCTATGACAGGATGGATTTCAAGATGAAAAAATATATTGGAAAGAGAATTAGATTCAAAGTCTATAGATATAGGAGATAAAAAAAAAATGCTAACACCTTTGTTTGGTTCTTATGTGGCTCTGGTTTGGGCAGATTACAAGAAATGGGATTGGAGAAAGGATGGGGAGACAATGCAGAGCATGTCTTGAGTACCATTCATTTGCTTTTGGAGATCCTTCAGGCACCCGACCCATCGAATTTAGAAACGTTTCTAGGAAGGGTTCCTATGGTCTTCAATGTTGTGATTCTTTCACCTCATGGTTATTTTGGCCAAGCAAAAGTGCTAGGAATGCCAGACACTGGTGGACAGGTACATAGATTTCTAATAATAGCAATATGCATTCTGTAAGATCTATTCTCCATTGTTTGATGATATTTTGAACTTGAACTTTGATTTTGCTGGTCTTTTAGCAATGAAATTGAAATTACATAGCATTTTATCCAACAATATCCAAGACTTAAGGATAAAAATAGTATTAGACAGTATTGATTGGAATCCTTTTAGCTGTTTTGTGCTAAAAGACTGTCAAGATTTATTAAAGAAAGGTTAACTCTCATGTTCTTATATGAAAGCACAGGTTGTGTATATACTTGATCAAGTTCGTGCATTGGAGAATGAAATGCTGTTGAGAATAAAACAACAAGGGTTGGACATTACACCTCAGATTATTGTGGTAAAGTGCTGCTCTGTTACCTACTCTATGTCTACTGTATTTAAATTAGCAGCGACCTGATTTGATCAATGTATTTACCGTGACAAAATGTCAACTCTAGCTTTTGTTGAATGAATTGCTATTGAATTATGTAAGACCATAATGTGTAAATTACTTGCCCACTGTCTATTTCTTGTACACACAGATGAGGCACTTCCCCCTCTGAATGTGTGTCTGTGTTTAAATGCTGTCATTTATTTTTCTTTTCTAGGTAAAATCTATATTTTTATATTTTTTATTTGGTTTTTTTTGTTACAAGGTGACTCGGTTGATTCCTGAGGCCCACGGTACAACATGCAATCAACGAATTGAAAAAGTTAGTGGAACACAACATTCGCTAATACTCCGGGTGCCCTTCAGAACAGAAAAAGGAGTTTTGCGTAACTGGGTTTCTCGATTTGATGTGTGGCCTTACTTGGAAAGATTTTCAGAGGTAAAAGCTGACGACTTGTTAAGATTGAAATTGATAATTCTTTTTTATATACCTCCATTGTGTATGCACATATCCATTTAGCAATAGTGCAACTCAAGGCAAAGAATGCTGTAATGCACATATGTTTGTTGGCTTTCTGCTCTTAGTCATAGGCAACTTATTTTGACAGAGATCACAACTGAGCTAGCTTACACTAAGATTTATACTGGCTGCTGCAAGAAGTGGATACCCCATGACTCCTTGGTTATAAGCCACAGCCTTAGCCTATTCCTCTTGCCTCTTGTATGCAGCATACAATTGTCACACTGAGGCAAAATCCTCTTCAAGCGCTACTGCAGTAGTAAATGCTTCCATGGTTGTCTAGGTGATTTTTGTAGACCTAAATTTCTATGTCTGGAGGTATGTTTTGTTAATTTCTCATGGGTCGTATGCTGAAAGTAACAACCATTCTCATTTGTAAGTCTGCTTCTTCTAAGAATGTTACGTATCCCTCCTTGATGTGACTACCTGTGCAACTGCTGGCAAAACAGGATTATTGCTGAATAGCCTATTGCAGCTGCGAAATTGCTGATTTTAAATGGCATCTTGTTTGTTGTGAATGCCTGTGCAACTGCTGGCAAAACAGGATCAATACTAAATAGCCTATACTAGCTGGGAAATTGCTGATTTTAAATGACATCTTGTATTTATCTTCCCCACATGAGGCATCCTGAGGAAACTGCTACAGAATTCTAACTGAACAACCTATCTAAACGGTGGATAGCAATAAAAACTTCTATATTTCTGAGATCTTAGGTGGGTTTCAATTTGTGTATTTTATGCACAGATGATGCATAAAGAAATAACCATCTGTTGAAAATTAAATGCTAGTGTTAGGGCTAATGCTTCTGAAATAGAAAGATTAGTATTAGGCAGTGAGTTGCCGAGTTGGAAAAATTAGCATCAGCAACCTTGTGGCTGGACTATTTTTATTGCATCATCTGTTCTGCTTTTGTACATTTTATCAGTGTAACTGCCAATTTTTTGGTATAACAGAAGGGCTAGGTGTCCTACTCTGCAGTCCCCTTTAACTAGTGAATTTCGGCATGTTTTTGTAGGATGTAACAAATGAAGTAACTGCGGAGCTAAAAGGACAACCTGATCTGATTATTGGAAATTACAGTGATGGAAATTTAGTCGCATCTTTGATTGCGCATAAACAAGGAATCACACAGGTTTTTTTCACTTGTCATTGTGCATCCATATAGCTGCAGATGGAAAATGAAGTTTTTCTAAAAAATTTCAATCTAAAATTATATCTTCTTTGTTGTCTCAGTGCAACATAGCCCATGCCTTGGAGAAGACCAAATACCCAGATTCAGACATATATTGGAAAAATTTTGAAGAAAAATACCACTTCTCTTGCCAGTTTACTGCAGATCTAATTGCAATGAATCATGCAGATTTCATTATCACAAGCACATATCAAGAGATTGCAGGAAGGTCTGATGTTTTCCTCGTTTAGAAAGTGTTTCAAAACTCCTGTTTATTTATTTGTTCTGAATTTGCTAAACAATTATCCTGAATATGTGAAACCAAAAGACTAACAGGGTGTTTTTATTTTCTTATTTTGAATGAATTAAAAGTACCCGGTATTTTAGTATGTACATATTAATATATGACTTTGTTGCTGCAGTAAGGATACCGTTGGACAGTATGAAAGCCACACCGCTTTCACCCTTCCTGGTCTCTACCGTGTGGTTCATGGAATTGATGTTTTTGATCCCAAATTCAACATTGTTTCCCCTGGAGCAGACATGCAGATTTATTTCCCTTACACAGAAAAACAGCACCGCCTTACTGCTTTACATAGTACAATTGAGGAACTCTTATTCAATCCTGAACAGACAGCTGAACATATGTAAGTAATACTCTCCATGATTGTTCTTTTGCATTCATACCTTTTTTGCCTGACATCTCCTATTAGTAATTTCAGAGTGTGCAAGTCTTCACCTATTTTTGAGACACGCTACTTTGATACATATTCCTGAATGTTGATTTAGTACGTACCTAGTCTCTAAGGCTATATCCCTCTCATTAGTTTTAAGTTGACCACATTTTATTGCTTTTTCAGTGTATTGAAATCAAAATATGTGGCTATTAAGTAAGAATGTCTTAATATATTCTTACTTTTCCCATTTCCTCTCTTTCACTATATGTGACAAGTCTATAGTACGTCCCTAGTCTCTAAGACTATGTTTGATGTCCAAGGGGCTTCCATGCAGTCCCGAGTATATCACTTCAAAGTGGAGGGTAGAGTTTTTTCTGAAGTAATTATTTATTTCATGCTTGCATTGTTTCTTCATATTGGGAAAAAAAAGAAGCAGAGAGCACACTTTCATATGATTCAGTAGAAGCAACTGATTAATTCAAAAAATTTCATGTCCTAAAATAACTGTTTTTGCCATGTTTTCAGGTGTGTCCTGAATGACCCTAAAAAACCTATTATCTTTTCTATGGCAAGACTGGACCGGGTGAAAAATATGACAGGACTGGTTGAATGGTTTGCAAAGAACAAACGCTTGAGGGAGCTGGTTAACCTTGTTGTGGTTGCTGGTGATATTGACCCATCAAAGTCCATGGACAGAGAAGAAGTGGCTGAAATTGAAAAAATGCATGAACTTATCAAAAAATATAACCTGAATGGTCAGTTCCGATGGATATGTGCCCAAAAGAATAGGGTGCGGAATGGTGAGCTGTACCGCTACATCTGTGACACAAAGGGTGCCTTTGTACAGGTTTGTCTTTTCCTCCTCAGTCTTGAAACAAGTTAGGAATTTGCAATGCGAGTTTCAATATCAGGCTTTTCATTTTCTTATCTACAAGTATGCCCTTGTCAAAATTTAGTTATGCTTGGTGGAGGTTCTATTATTTATCGTTCATATAGAATGGATTGAATCTATCTCTGACATCAGCATTTGCTGTCTTGGTTATGTTTCAGCCTGCACTTTATGAAGCATTTGGGCTTACCGTTGTTGAGGCAATGACTTGTGGTCTTCCTACATTTGCAACATGTAATGGTGGTCCGGCTGAAATTATTGTGGATGGGGTGTCTGGATTTCATATTGATCCTTACCATGGGGATTCTGCAAGTGACCGCATTGCTGACTTTTTTGAGAGATGCAAGACAGATCCCAGTTATTGGGTCAAGATCTCTGATGGTGGCCTACAGCGTATTTATGAGAGGTAAGTTCGGGGCCTGATTTCATGGCACTTCTTTCTTCCTCTCCTTGTCACAACCAAGGTTTTTGTATTATTTGGTAATTATCAGTCCACTTCTTCAATGTGATCCATTACATTTTTTAAGTTACCATGCCGAGGAGATAGTGGTGACAGTTGGGTCTTTAGGATAGTAGTACTATTATTAGTATATTGTTAGTACAGGTGACTGAGATTGGTGTCGGGAATTGATCGTTTACAGGTATACATGGAAGATTTATGCTGAGAGATTAATGACTCTGTCTGGGGTTTATGGCTTTTGGAAGTATGTCTCAAAACTTGAAAGGCGCGAGACACGCCGCTATCTAGAGATGTTTTACACATTAAAGTACAGAAATCTGGTTAGTACTATTGAAATTTGAAACACTTGCTTTGTGGATATGTGGGCATTTTGGTCATCTTGGCCCTGTTTGTACTTTAGTCTGAATGTTTGTTTTTGTTGGCAGGTTAAAACAGTGCCATTAGCTGTGGAAGAAAGTGCCGATGGGGAAAATGCAGAATAGCCTGCAGAAGGTGCCAAGGGAGCTTCTGCCTTGCTTAATAGGCAGAGTGCCACAGCTCCTCCCCTGGTTAATAAGCACTGAGTGGCACGAGAAGTGACAAGAAAAGGCTGTTTTATTATCCAAGTCCAAGAATATATGAGAGGGACTTGGTATCTTTTGTAATATTTTTTCGCATATTTCTATTTCTGTGGAGGGGCAGGC
This sequence comes from Pinus taeda, assembly GCA_000404065.3. Taxonomy (NCBI): domain Eukaryota; kingdom Viridiplantae; phylum Streptophyta; class Pinopsida; order Pinales; family Pinaceae; genus Pinus; species Pinus taeda. The sequence continues at coordinate 15,360 of APFE031023870.1, read as the reverse complement.
ATTCTATTATTCTGATGGAACATTATGCTGCAGCTCATCCTTATGAGCTGCTAGTGACCCAGATTGTTGGGTGCCTGACATTAGGACTGCAATGATTTTTTCTTTTGGTTCAATCAATTCTTGAAACTTCGTTTGTGGCATTTCCCATGATTCACTTTCATACACAAAATTCTACAATGTTTTAAATATGCGTATGGTTTTATGTAAACTGAGGAACGGTTATTATTATTTTCTCTGTACATGTCATATCCAAATGAGATATTGAGAGGAAGCTAAGATTTCTCAATTTCTTTTCAAAGTTTTAATATCATCATAATGAGTAATTCAATTTTACCTACCTTATTTCTATTAATTTGATATGAAAGATCAAGCAGTGTAATATAGACACGTTAACATGGTTAAATCTTTCAATACTGAAAAACTCTAGGAACCCTGTCAAGAATGTTGAAAACGAGTAAAAAGGAAATTATCCAATTATCACCATGCATATCGAACCTATTGAAAAGGTTACACTTTAAACCTATTGAAAGCGATGAGAGAAATTCTTTTTGTTCTCTCTTAGACGGTTAGTTGCATAACACATAGGTAGTTGGCTGCCCATTAGTCTTGATTCATAAAGTCATTAAAGTTACTTTTTTAAAAGAATTACTATTATTTACTTTTAAATTCAGTTAGTTGTAGTTTAGGTTAGTGTTAGTTTTAATGTTGAATGAAAAAATGAATTGCGTATCAGTGAGATGTTGTCAACAGGTTTGTATAAGACCTTAAGGGTGTTGAAGGGATAATTATGGGTGTTGAAGGGATAATTTATTTTCCTCACAGGAGATTCACTGTCAACCTTTTGTGATCCACTGTCAACCCCTTTTCCAAAATTTGAAATTTGAATCTTAGATATAATGAAAAACTAAACTTTACACAAATCAATTAATCTGCACCTCATAAATTACATGATAACGACTTTTGTCACGAGGAGTGTTGCACCAAATAACATAAGATTCTTGTATCTGCAATCTCTTCTCTGCTTTTGACCATTGCATCTGGTTCACAAGATTCCAAACCGTTCCAAACAAATGGAAAATGCCTCCATGCTGCCCAATTTGTTATTCACATCAAGAGAGAACCGAAGGTTGATGGTTGAAGACTACCTCACGGCTCAGTGGGTACCCACTTCTGATGGTTTAAATGGACATGAGATTGAAAAAAACATGGATATGCCAATTTTTTTGGAATGGAAAGGTGGTTGGTTGGCGATTTGAGACCCTTTTTTGACCTGGCATGATGTATATTTGCATCTCTTATCCACTAGAGTGCTTGCTTGAAAAGCATGCCCATTACGTCCTGTACAACGAAAAAATATGCATTTATAAGTGATATATAAATAAAATTGCTTAAATCATACGTTTTTCATCATGAATAGTATATGTAACCATGGATTCATCAATGGCTTTTATGGAATCAAAACTTATATATTATTTTTTTATGGAATGAAAACTTATATATTATTTTTTAAATGAATAGAGGGAGGTGTTTGTGTCCATTGGTTTTATTTGGTGGATGGTTGGAATGGCTGTTATTTTTCTCACCTAGGTTCAAATCTTTACCAATAACAGGGTGAGCTATAGTGCTTGATATAGTTGTAATGATTTGGTGTCTATAAATATTGTTGTATTGGCTTTGAGCCTTGTGAAATCCTGAGTAGACCTATGCGCTGGTTTGGTACTGACAACCTCACTTTAGCCCTTACTGACAACCTCACTTTAGCCCTTACGTAGCCCTTAAGTTAAGAGGGAAGTTGATTTCCTTTTTTTAGAGAAAAAATAAAAATAATTTGTACAGTGATGTGTGGTTTGACGGTAAGTCACATGGGTGAAGCCCAGGCAGACCAAAGTTTAAATCTCATTGAGTACAATGACCTGCTATAGTGGCGGCTAGAGGGATGGGACGGATTCCATCTAAAATTCAAAAAATCTTAAAATTATTAAATCTGTACACTTTGAATATTGTAAACATTCTATTTATTTTTATATTCAAAAATATAATATAAATAATAAAACATTGTTATCTCATTAAATTCAAACAACAATACCAAAAATTAACTAAACTATACAAACTTTCAAATTTTAGTACTAAAAAATAGGTCACCTTGACATTGATTATTGCTTTTCTATCTAATGAAATTTTAATGAAATCACCATGAATTATTTCGTTATAATGGAACTGAATGCTGTTTTTAAATTATTTCTGTGCATGAGTTGAAAATAATGAAATCTATCATGAAAGATTTGGTTGGTTCCTCTGAAAATCAGCTGACATCTCTTTGAAAATAACGGATCTAAAATGCTTTTCCCTAATTACAGAAATCCAATTCAGATCTCCTTTTCAATAATTAAATGCACTTCCCTTTCAATTATTAAGGAGCATTCTTTTCAGTTTTCAAAGCGCACTTGTCATCTGATTTAAATGCAAGCTTCAAATATGTCAATAAATTGTAAATTTATAATAGTTATATTTAATAATTTCAAATATTCAATAATTTGTACTTTTAGCTCCTTTATGTCAATAAATTGTAAATGTATAATAGATATATTTAATAATTTCAATTTCGTTGAAGTTTGAATGGATAAGAATGATTTTATTATTTGTAATAAGTAAAGAATGGATTTTATTTAGTGTAAATGTATTATTTAGTTTTTTGGGTAAATAAATTGTAAATGTATCATTATATTAGGATAGTTATATTTAATAATTTTGATTTTTTTTAGAGACGTAGTTGGGAAAGGTTTACAAGATGTCTACTTTGTGGTGATAATCAAGAGTTAATGACACATTTGTTCATGGATTGTGATTTTTCGTAGGCAGTGTGGAGAATGATTTTATTTGAGAAGTCTTGTGTAGGTCGTGGTTAGGTGGATCGTTACGGGAATGTCTTACAAAGTGGACAAAAAAACCTTAGCTTGGAAGCATTTTCCCATCCTTCTAGGTTTGCTGATGTGGCATATTGGGTTGCACAAAAATTGAACCATCTCTGATAATCAAGGCCCAAATATATGACATATGGTGCAAAAATAAAAAATAGCAATGAAGGAACTCAACACAGAAGGTGTAAGAAGAAGAATAGAATTCTAATTGGGCCTAGGATTGATTCTTCAAAAGCTTGGGCTCTTTTTTTTATCGAGCCAAGAGTCATGTTAGGAATTTTTGAGGAGCGAGAGCAGTATTTCACCTAAATAACCATCATTCTTTCATTCTTAGCTTGGGGCTAGGGCATCGATCTAATAATAATGTTGAATTAATTGGGCTTGGGCAATATCTAGGCATGTGAAGTGCCTACAAATCTTTGGTGATTCTTGAGTGGTTACTAATTGGTTCTTGGGATGATTCTTGAGTGGTTACTAATTGGTTCTTGGGATCAACACATTACATAGTTTGGCCCTAAATCCTTGGAAACAAAGAATTCACCAACTTCAGGAATTTTTTTAGGAGCTGGAAGTATCACATATCCATAGGGAATACAATGTTGATGTAGACCAAAGATCAAAGGAATCATTACTCTAGTTTGTTAGACATTTAGCAATAACAAAAAAAGATGCTGATGTCCTCAAGGTGCATGCCAACAACATTTTTTCTAATTGAAGCTAGTGTAGTCGTTGAGATCTTGTTTGTTTTATGTTTCACTGTTTTTGTTTTGATTTGGAAGACATGTCTGAGAGGATGTAATTAAACAATATGTATAATTTAATTTTAATGAAATAACATGTGATTTTTTTGTGAAACCAAATAAAAATAAAACTGGTTTTATATATTTATAATAAAATAAAAAAATTATTTTATAATAAATTAAAAAGTGTAAATGCATTATTATATTAGATGGATATATTTATTAAATTTGAATTCTTTGATATTCGATAAATAAAATTGGTCAAAGAAATTATTCATATAAGTGAGAGAGATCGGAAAAGTATGAATATAAATTTATATTTAAATATTAAATTTGTGAGAATATAATAAAAGAATTTATATTATATTTTTAAAAATAATATAACTTATATAAATATGTATATTTTATTTTTTTATACATATTTTATATCCATGATTTGAAATTATATGTATATTAATATTTTATGATTTTTGTATTGAAATTATATGTATTATTATATGATGATGTGAAAATTGGAATTTGATATTTATTTATATATTTGTGTCTTCAGGAAAAATTGTGCTAATTTTAATTTAAAAATAATTTATTAACTTTTAATTTAGTAAGAGTATAAATTATTGCATCTTTACCTAACAATTTTAGCAATGAGATGGGTAACCACAATGCAAGGATGTCAAATTCTAGAATTTATAGGTGGTATCACCATAACATTAAGTAAGTCTTCAAGGAAGGATTATGATTAAACAAAATGCATGCATATGTGCATTATTTAAAATATAGTAAAATTAAAATAAACTCGGAATCGCCCCAAGGGTTAGCTCAATTGGTTGAGCTGGTAGGAAGTGATCCCCTTAGGTGGATTTTCCTAGTGCAAATATTCGGTGGATGTAGAAGTCACCAATCTCCAAGGTCCATGGATCACATATGAAAAAAGCAAACTTGGAATCACACTAACTCATGGCCACAAAATGTTCATGAGCAAAATCAAGCATAATTACACACAATATATAAGTCGTTGAGATTTTAATAAACAAAATAACATTAACTTTGCATACTCATAAATAATGATAAGACACTTGAGAGCCATGTGTAGGGTTGTGGTCATGTAGATCGTTAGGGGAATGTCTCATAGAGTGGACAAAAACCTCAGAGCTTGAAGCATTTTCCATCCTTCTAGGTTTTGTCATTTGGCATATTTGGTTACACAAGAATAGAACCATCTTTGATAATCAAGACCCAAATATGTGACGTGGTGCAAAAATCAAAATTAGCAATGAAGGAACTCAACACAGAAGGTGTAAAGAAGAAGAATCGAATTTTGGGGCCTAGGATTGATTCTTCAAAAGCTTGGGCCTTTTTTTATGGAGCCAGGAGTCATGTCAGGTATTTTTGTGGAACGAGAGTAGTATTTCACTTAAATAACCACCATCCTTTCCTTCTTAGCTTGGGGCTAGGTCCTCAATCTAATAATAATGTTGAATTAATTGGGCTTTGGCTTGTTTTCAACTTTGCAATATCTAAGCATGTGAAGTGCCTACAAATATTTGGTGATTCTTGAGTGGTTACTGATTGGTTCTTGGGGATCAACACATTACATAGTTTGGCCCTAAATCCTTGGGAACAAAGAATTCACCAACTTCATGATTTTTTTGAGGTGCTGGAGGTATCACATATCCATAGGGAATAAAACATTGATGCGGACAAAAGATCAAAGGAATCATTACTCTAGTTTGTTGGACATTTAGTGATAAAAAAAAGGATGCCGATGTCCTCAGGGTGAATGCCAACAACATTTTTCTAATTGAAGCTATTGTGATCATTGGGATCTTGTTTGTTTTATGTTTCACTATTTTTGTTTTGATTCAGAAGATCTATCCGTGAGGATGTAATTGAACAATAATATGTATACTTTGATTTCAATGAAATAACATGTGATTTCTTTTGTGAAACAAAAAGAGATAAAACTAGTTTTATATATTTATAATAAAATAAGTAAAAAAAATTATTTTATAATAAATTAAAAAGTGGTAAATGTATTATTATATTAGATGGATATATTTGTTAAATTTGAATTCTTTAATTATTGAATAAATAAAATGGGTCAAAGAATTTATATTATATAAGTGAGAGAGAACGGAAAAGTATAGATATAAATTGTTTTTAAATATTAAATTTGTGTTAAAAAATATAATAAATAATTATATATATTTTTAAAATCATATAATTTATATAAATAGTTATATTTTTATTTCTTATACAAAATTTATACTTATGATTTTTGTATTGAAATTATATGTATTATTATATGAAGATGTGAAATTTGAAATTTATTTATATTTTGTTTTTAAGAAAAATGTGCTAATTTTAATTAAAAAAAATTGTTAACTTTTAATTTAGTAAGAGTATAAATTATTGCATCTTTACCTAACAATCTTAGCAATGAGATGTGTAACCTAAACCACCATACAAGGATTTCAAATTATGGTATTTATAGGTGGTATCACCATAATACCAAATAAGTTTTCAAGGAAGGATTATGATTAAACAAAATGCATGGATACACACATTATTTAAAATGTAGTAAAATTAAAACAAATCCGGAATAGCCCCAAGGGTTAGCTCAATTGGTTAGGTTCCGTGGTTAAGCTAGTAGGAAGTGATCCCTTTAGGTGGATCTGCCTAGTACAAATATTTAGTAGACTTAGTAGCACCAATCTCCAAGGTCAATGGATCACATAGAAAAAAAAAAGCAAACAAACTTGGAAACACATTAACTCGTGGCATCAAAATGTTCATGAGCAAAATCAAGCATAATTGTACAAAATATATAAGGCATTGAGATTTTGATAAACAAAATATCATCAACTTTGCATACTCATAACAATGATAAGACACTTATCTTTTAGCATAAGTTACTACAAAAATTGGCTATATATGAGCGATTTTCTACCCAACTATAGGTATCCAATGTAGATACTATGCCCAAACTAGGATATGCAGCCACAAGCGTGTAGGAAATAAGCTACTTGCTTTGATATCTTTCAAATTGTATTATTTGGTCTCTAGTTCAACTATTTTGTTCATTACAAAGCACCCTAGGCATATCATCTAGTGATTAAATAGCCATGGCACTCTATTCAACCGCCTCGCAACATAAGTAAGATCTTCCATATCTTTGCTTAATAATCTCGTAGGGGTATTTTTCTCTCCAATGCTATTTAGTCTGGATTGAAATAACCCAATCCATTGTGTGCTTTTTGGAAATTGCTTGCAAGAATAATACATAGTTTGCCAACATCGAAAGAGCAACAAGTACATAGTGGGATATGGATTCGTAATTTGTCTAGCCTCTATGCTCACTTATAACCATCTATATTTCACTTAAAGTTTGTGATCTCCCATTCATAGTGTTGATTTTAATCCCTTTTCAAAATTGGTCCATGGTTAGCAATGGAGTACAACATGAATAGATATAGCATGAATGTGAGAATGATAGAGTGAATGGGAATGAGAGAATTGAGGGAAATGATCACCGATTCTATTTATGACAAGAATGGATTCTCATAGTAATTTCCCATGATGATTGTCCTCAATGGATGCTTCAATAACGACATGAAAACTTCTCCACTAACCTCTTACATGTAGTCAATGATTGGATTTGCTAAGTCAATTGTGGTGGATGGCTTCATTTAAGACATACAGTAGAAAATATATGAGATCTAAAGTTGATGCATGGAAATAGAGGATTTACTTTCCAAGATGCTCCTTTTCTCTCCCCCTCTAGAATCATAGTTTTCTCATACTCTCTACAGCCATCATGAACCATTTTATATCATATTTGAGCGTTAATATTTACACAGATTTAGTTCACTATGACAAGATTAATAGATAGTCTATATATGTATATTTATATCATACATGCCTAGCCATTTACTAGTTGGGCCTTGGACTTGAGTTTTTCATTAAGAATCCATATTTATACGTACATCATTTACATAATAATAATAATATAATTTTAAGGTCATGGAAAAGCCAAACACAATTGGTATATGAGACCCCTTTGTTTGTAGGACAAGTGTTAATTTCATATAACAACGGTATGTTCTATGCTTTAGCACAATTTAATTCAATGTTCCTTATCAGCCCAATGACAATTTCCAATTATATTTAGTAGTAATCACATTAACTTAAACACATTGACAGTAAATGAAGATAGTACATAAAAACATGTGCAGAAGACAAGAGGACACAAGATGTGGCGGATGCCAAGGACAAATCCCATGTGGGGAAACCCTTTGATCAAATCTTCTTATTATTATTCAATAGTTCAGAGAGAGAGAGAGAGAGAGAGAGTAAGAGTACACATATCAAATTTACATGCCCAAAAAATTCTTGTCAAATCAACACTCATAGTCAACTGCAACCCTAACTAGAAATTCAACAGTGGTCAAAGCAACTCCAAAATGTACTCCAAGCAGCTTAGTCAACAACAAATAAATTTTGCCTTCCAAGAGGGTAAAATTCAACCCAAAAATAGTTCTGTCAACCCTATCAAACACTATTGTAATTTCTGCAGTCAAAGGTTGAAATCAACGCTGAAGTCAAACTATTAAAACTGTCCCAATCACCTCAAAAACTGTGCCAACCAATGCGGCATTCAAAAATTAAAATTCTACTCAGTGGAACAAAGTCAACATTGGTCAAAATCTCCCAAGTCAACACTGGTCAATGTTGTCCTGTTTCTTAAAGTTTTCGGCCTCCAAAATAGTCATGAAATTCATCCTCCTTTCACACATGCGAAAAAGAGAAGGCTGCCTCCAAGCTGTACAAACCAATCAAGAGAGGAGAGAGAGATATGTGATGAGATGAGAGATGTCCAAATGAGAGAGAGGACACTCCTATTTATACACTTCATTGAGGGTGAGGAGACACATCTAGTGGGCTTCATGAGCCTACATTTGACTGAGGCCGACCTTGACAATTTGTGCATGAAAGAGAATAAATTCAAAATTCCATTTTTTCTTGTCAGAATGAGATGATCTTTATATCAAAATTGGACCTCTTGAAAAGAGGAATCCAATGCAATAATCATCGCTATCATATGAGCTGTCCTAAGGTGGAATTTGGCCCTAGTTTCCAATTTTAACGCTACCTCTCAACTAGGGAGAATTCCACCTGCCAATCCATTTGTCATCATGCCATCCTGTACCATCCCTGTCATCATTGCCCTGCTCTTCTCTGCTCCGCTGAACCATGAAGTAATAACGAAGAATAAGTGATCGAGAGTGACTCATTAGATCATACCACTCTCCATTGACACAAATTAGTCCTTGATCCCAGATCATATTGTTGAACACCATGCATCCTAGTCATAGGGAGTATGCCAATACACGATGCGTCCATCGATAGTGTTATGGTCCCTAACCATATTTTCCTAAATCATTGGCTAGATGAGAGGTACTTCCCATGAGTCTCAGACTCTATGGGTAGGATTTGTGTTGGGCCATCAATAGGAGAAGGTGAACCATTCATCCTGCTCATATGCCATAAAAGAAGGTGAACCACTCATCTTATGCCTATGTGAATCATAGGGGAAGGTGAACCACTCACCCTAAATGCATGTGTATAGGTAGGGGATGGTGAACCACTCACCCTACACACATGTCAACCATAATGGGGAATCACAAGGGAAGGTGAACCACTCACCCTGTATGTAGCACACCACTAGCGGAGTGGTTGCTCATAGCTCCAAGAAATACCCCAAGCCCCTAGGAGCTCCCAGAGCTATGTGTCCAACTCATACGGGACCCTCATAGGAGGGTAATTCCATGACTCCAAGTATCTCTTAGAAGGCTAATAATTTGAACTTCCGCAAAGGCTTCATGAGAATGTCTGCGACCTGCTCATCTGTTCTAATGTGTTGGAGCCTTATTTCTCCCCATTGTACCATATCCCGGATAAAGTGGTACCTGATACAAATGTGCTTGGAGCACTCGTGGAACACGATATTCTCTAATAAGCGAATCCCACTCTGGTTGTCACAGAAGATCACGATGGTATCTAGCATGTGGTCAAATAGCTCATTGAAGAGCTTCCTCAACCAAACTGCTTCATAATAGGCCATACTCGCAACAATTTATTTGGCCTTGGTGGTGGTTAAAGCAACCAATTTTTGCTTCCTGCTCATCTAAGATATTGAAGCAGACCCCAAAGAGAAGCAACACCTAGACGTGCTCTTGTGATCCACCACACTGCTAGCCTAGTCAGCATCTAAATATCCATGTAGCCTCAAATTCCCGACAATGTATCTCAGTCAATAATGGATTGTGCCTCGAAGATATCTCAAGAGATTCTTAGCAACACTCTAATGAATGTGAGGAGGCTTGATCATAAACTAACTCAACGTGTTCATAGCAAAGCATATGTCAAGACATGAGTTGACCAAAAATATCAGGCCCCCCACAAGTTGGTGATACTTAGAAGGGTTCGCTAATCTAAGACCAACAACACTTCCACATAGCTTCATAAATTTGAGCTCCATCAGAGTAGTCATAGACTTGCAGTCCACCATCCCACATGTCTCAAGTAGTTTCACAATGTATTTTCCTTGAGAAAGGAAAATCTCACCTAGATTTTTCCAGACCTCCAACCCTAGGAAATAGTGCATCTACCTAGGTCCTTCATCTCAAACTCAGAAGCCAACTCCCTCTTACATTAATGAATGAGAGGGTCATCACCTATCAGAAAGAGCATCCACATAAAGGACCAGAATGAGAGGTCTATCCTTTTCAAACTTGAAGTATAGGTTTGGTTCAACATTGCTCCTTGTAAATCCCAACTTCATAAGATAGCTATTGATCCTCTCATACGGAGCCCTACGAGCTTGCTTCAATCCATAGAGGGCTTTCTTTAACCTACATACATGTGTCTCACAATCTTGAACCTCGAACTCCTCAGGTTGTTACACATAGAATTCCTCCTTAAACGAACCATGCATGAATGTAGTTTTGACATCCATTTGGTGTAGACACCATCCTTGCGAGATATAAAGGGCTATGATAAAATAGATGGTGGTATATTGGGAAACCGGTGCAAATATCTCATCATAGCCTACTCGTTCATTTCGAGAGAAGCCTTGAGCAAAAAATCTGGCCTTGAACTTTTCAACACTCCATGTTTGATCTTGTAAAGCCATTTTGAAGTGACCACTGACTTGTCCTTAGGTCTAGGAACCACATCCCATACATCATATTCATGATCAAATCATACTCCTCGTTCATTGAATCCTTCCAAACTTGGTGCTTCACAACTTCTTCGAATGCGCAAGGCTTAGATTGTACAATGGTACTCATGGCAGCTAAGTACCCTTGGTACCTATTCGGCTTCTTGCTTTCATGAAATGTCCCCCTCAGTGGAATATTCTTCTCAGCATCTTGAAGAGTATCTTTGAGCCACAAAGGTATTTTTCTTGAAGTAGTGGGCTCACTAGGAGGTGGATCAATGGGATCCATCATACCTTCAACATCGAGCATCGGTTCATCAGTCAGAGGTTCATCTTGCCTTTTAGCATCATCACCATCATTTTCCTTCTCAGGGATAGGAATTGCTCAGACTTTCCTAAAAGAAAAATATTCATCGAAAGTTCCATCATGAATTAATTCCACTTCCTTTTGACTAGGCACATAGATTCTATATGCCTTCAAAGTTTCACTGTAGCCCACAAATGTTCCTTTCTTCCTAGATGCATCTAGTTTGTTTCTTTTCTCTTTCGGCACATGAAAATATACAGAAACCAAAAATTATAAAATGAGAAACATCAAGTTTCTTACGAGTGAAAATTTCTCCGGGTCCCTTGAAGTCCAAAGCTTGATGTGGACATCTATTTTGAACATACAGAGTGGTGTTGGCAGCTTCTCCCCATAAGAAATTTGGTAGACCTTGATCATGAAGCATGGAATGGGTGGCTTCTATGATAGTTCATTTTTTCCTTTCAGTAACACCATTTTTTTCAGGAGTATATGCAGTAGTGGTATCCCTCTTAATACCATCTTCTCTACAATAGTCTTTGAATTAATTTGACTCATATTCAGACCTTAATATTTTTTGTCTTCTTCCCTGTTTGATTCTCGACTAAGGCTTTAAAAGAGTGGAACCATTTGAACACTTCACACTTCTTCTTTAATAAATAGATCCATATTTTGTGAGAGAAGCCATCCACACAAATAACATAGTATAAATATCCACCCAAAGATGTCACGGGAAACATACCTGATAGATCATAATGGACCAATTGAAGAATATCAGTGGTTTGAGTTTCACTTGAGGGGAATGGTCCCCTTGTATGTTTTTCAGCTTCACAACCTTGAGAAACACCTTCATGATCTAAGTTGAATTCAGGCATACTTGTGACCATCTTCCTTACATCATGTAAGGCTTTGAAATGAAGGTGAGAAAATCTATGGTGCAATAATTCGGATTGAAGAGGAGTATCACAAGTCATTTCTCTTAATGGACTTCCTCCAACATGATAGAGACCTTCGACCCTAGATCCAAGAGTGAATGCATCTCTTGGGTTCCTTTTCCAAATACGAACCTTCCCATTAATGAATGTCATTTTGAAACCTTTGTCTTCCATTGCAGAAATAGAGAACAAGTTATTTTTCAGATTAGGTACATATAACCCTTCTTGTAAATTAAGAGTTTGACCTTGATTTAAGTGAAGAGTAACAATCCCAATTCCTTTCACGGGATAAGAGGCATTATCCCCAAGTATAATCTCCATATTCGTCTTCTTTTCAACCAAGTTTGAGAGAGCCTCTTTGTACTCAGTGACATGCCTTGAGGCATCACTATCAATCAACCAATGATCCAATGTATCCGAAGGAGAGGAGGTGGTGAGGGAAGAAATAAGATAATTTTTTTGCTTTACAACATTAACTTCTTCATACCTGGAGTTTCTCGACTTCTTGCAAGGATGACCATTTCCATTTCGAGCAGTGGGAGAAATCCTCTTTCCTTTATTATTGAACCCGTTGTTCGTTTGATTGCCATTTCCCTTGAAGTTGTTGTTATTGTTGTCACCATCTCTTAGAGTATCCTTCTTGTGAGGACACTCTCTAGCGAAGTGGCCAAACCTGTTATAACTGAAGCATCTCCCTTTTCTTCCTTCTTTGAATCCCAACTTGAACCCTTGAACTTGATTTATTGGACCAACATTGTTCTTCCTCTTAGAATGAGCGGAGAAGGAGGTAGGATTGTTTCCATTTGAGAGCTTGCCTCTTTCAATCATCCTTATTTGTTCTTGAGTGCATATAGACAACAATTCATCAAATCCTAGAATCTTGTCATTGTTGAGGATGGTAGTGTTGAACACATCCCATCCTCTTGTAGGGAATCCAAGAGAAATAAAAGTAAGCTCCCTATCACCAATGACTTCTCCAGTCAATAGGAGATCATTCTTGATCTTGGTAATACCCATGAAGTAGGATTGTATGGATTCTCCTCTATCCATCTTGATGTCTTTCAACTTGTTCTTGAGAAAGAGAACTTGATTCACATTATTTAGTTTAAACATCCTGACCAACTTGTCATACATCTCCATAGATGTTTCCAAATAAGAAATATAGGCAACCAAAGGCTTGTGAATATAATCAACAATAATTTTCTTATCTTTAACCTCACCTTTCTTGTACTTTGTTTGTGCATCTATAGATGCTTTTGAAGGAGGCTCCACAACTCTTCCTTTGACACAGTCCATAGCATCATTTTCTTCCAATGTCAAATCTAGAGACATCTTCTATGCATGATAATCAGATTTGTCCTTAAGCTTGTCCTCGGATTTGAAGTAAGATGTAGTCGTCATTGGGACTAGTTCCAAGTATTTGTCAACCAGCTTCCCTTAGTGATTGCTTTGCTTCACTCTTGCTTGGGCTTTGTCTCCACCTAAGCTCTGATACCATGTTAATTTTAGATAACAATGGTATGTTCTATGATTTAGCACAATTTACTTCAATGTTCCTTATCAGCCTAATGAAAATTTCCAATTATATTCAGTATCAATCACGTTAACTTAAACACATTGACAGTAAATGAAGATAGAACATAAAAACATGTGTAGAAGACAAGCCAAGACAAGCCAAGACAAGAGGACACAAGATGTGGCGGATGCCAGGGACAAACCCCAATGTGGGGAACCCTTTGATCAAATTTTCTTATTGTTCTTCAATAGTTTAGTATATATATAGAGAGAGAGAGAGAGTACAAATATCAAATTTACATGCCCAAAAGAGTCTTGTCAAATCAACAGTCAACAGAAGTCAATTGCAGCCCTAACCAGAAATTCAACGGTGGTCAAAGTAGCTCCAAAATTTCCTCCATGTAGCTCAGTCAACAACATATAAATTAGGCCTTCCAAGAGGGTCAAAGTCAACCTAAATACATTTTGGTCAACCTAGTCAAACAATGATGTAATTTCTGTGGTGAAAGGCTGAAGTCAATGTTGAAGTCAAACCAGTCAAACTATCCCAATCACCTCGAAAACTGTGCCAATCAATGTAGACTTCAAAAATCGAATTTTTTCTCACTAGAAAGAAGTCAACACTGGTTAATGCTATCTTGTTTCCTAAAGTTTTTGGCCTCCAAAACAATCCTGAAATTCGTCCTCCTTTCACACGTGTAAAGAAGAGAAGGCTACCTCCAAGCTGTACGAACCAATCAAGAGAGGAGAGAGAGAGGTATGTGATGAGATGAGTGATTTCCAAATGAGAGATAGGTAACTCCTATTTATAAACTTCGTTGAGGGTGAGGATGTTGGGTTCTATTATATTCTTTCCAAGACTAGCCCACATAGTTAACCGGGGGTTAGAGGGGGGCAGAGCCCCCCCCTTCATTGTGCCAATTTCGTAG
>APFE031023865.1:0-19116 GCA_000404065.3 Pinus taeda | reverse complement strand
CAGAGAGAAATGTTCACAGGCCTCTTCGAGGGGGCAACCTCCAAAAGAGCAGAGCTCGATTACAAAACAAGACACGATACTCCTCGCAGGGAGTCTCTATCCTTTATATATGACTCATACATGCAATACCACGGGTCAATACCGTGGGTTTTATTAATACCATCTATCCAATACTACCGCCCATTTACCCATTTGTAACTAACTGTGGTCCCTTCATTAATTGCGGGTTAACCACTTACAAATATTAATATGGGCTTTATTGACTCTTGACTATGACGTGATCCCATGAAATGAATAAGGGGGTTAGGGTGGGACCCTAACATGCCCTCCCCCTTAAGACTAGCCTTGTCCTCAAGGCTGAAGCTGCGGAAACTGCTGAAGAATAGTGGCTGGTTCCCAAGTTGCATCTTCCGGAGAGGTGTCTTTCCATTTGACGAGGACCTCTTTAATCATGCGGCCGCACAGGTGCTTGTCTCGTGTGTCTAGAACCTGTTCCGGTTGAAGCCAGATTGACCCTTCCTCGTCCAATTCCGGTAGACTGGTTTGAACTCTGCAATTGTTCCCAATCACTTTCTTGAGGCACGATACATGGAAAACTGGGTGGAAAGAATTGAAAGCCTTTATGATAAGGTCCTTTAAGGCCATTTTTTGTTTTATGGCAAAGGAAAACATGGTAAGAACAAAACATTTAACGCATGCAAGGGGATGAATTTATTAAAAAAAATATTGGGATCACCTCATCCCTTCGCCACCCCTACGAGTAGAAGGGGTAGCAGTAGTGCACAGTCAATGAGGCTATGTGTGAATCAATCTCACTCATGTCAAAACCAATTTATTTATGAAGATGATTTCAACCACGGGTAAAGGAAATCCATATTTCCTTTCAATCACTTCAAATTATTCTTCCTTTGGGGTGATCTAATGACGATTTCTATTTTTCGAGATTGAAAGAAGAAGAGAATTTAATTGGGATTGTGTTGCATTCTAAATGTAGGTGTTATGAAAACTCTAAAAAGTAGGATGCCCCTTGTTCGATGACTTTACATCATGAGGATTGGCTTATAGAATGAATAACATTAATTTTTCTTTGTATGGCTACTATGTATTAGGGAAGATTCACGAAGTCACAAGTGAAGTGTAGAAGTGTTAACTCAAGGATGGAAATTTCTTCGTTGAGGATTATGGATCATACTCCCATTAGGACCCTGAATTAGTTCAACATGGGAGGATGATGACATTTCCTAATTCTAGCGTGGGTGCTACATGACCTTGTGCTTATTTGTTGCACTGTTGAGTTTTCTCTTCTACTGAGTTTCAACACTTTAGGACTTGGTGTATTAAATCTTGGAAGTTGTAAGGAGACATAGAGAGCTATGTTCTAGGAAGTAACAATAAAGATTGTTTGATCTCACTTTGGCAATTGCAAGTATAAATTTGGGGTTCTAATATATGGTATTTGGGATACTCTCCTTTCATGTTTTGCAAGGGAGTAAGTGGAATATATCCCACGTCTCCTAGCTCATGTACCTTTTCATATCTAGTGAAAAAATCTATTGTTGGATGTTTTGGGTGTGTATGGGATAAGCACATGGCTGTTTTCATAGATTGGGTGGATAAGAAATGTAAAATTTGTTTGTTGTTTTCAGTCAACTCTTGTTCATCATATTGGTACCTGGGGTATTTCTAAGATAGCATGGTTAATTTCAGTCTTTATGTTAACTATCAATTATCTTAGATTTTAAGCTTCTGTGGTTGTTTCTCGGAGTAACATGATCTGGATTATCCTCAATATCATGTTTAATTTGTCGACATTTCAAACCGCAAAGGGGGTCCATTACTAATTTTTAGAATATGATTGATAGTTCTTAAAGAATTATCTTCTCAGAGAATTGTGTATTAAGGTCCCTTCATTTTTTTATTTTAATAGTGGCTTCCATACCATGAAATAATGGAACCATTAGTACTTTGTTCTCTTTCAATCATTTCAATTTGGAAAAGAGACTATTGAATAG
The DNA here is from genome assembly GCA_000404065.3 of Pinus taeda. Lineage (NCBI taxonomy): Eukaryota > Viridiplantae > Streptophyta > Pinopsida > Pinales > Pinaceae > Pinus > Pinus taeda. Next base: position 17,104 of record APFE031023865.1, on the reverse strand, counting down.
AAGGGCATCTTCGTCCATGGTTACTATTTGTATTGTCTTCAACAAGGATACATCGAAGTGGTTTTTGGAATTACAATATCTCGACAATCATGGATGATCCTCTTCTAGACTAAGTGCAACAATAACAAAAATAGTTATTACTTTTTAGGTAAATCATAATTAGCTTGTGTTTAGTATGACAACGCCAATGGATATATTTAGTGAACATCGTACCTCGCTTCAAAAGTTGGATGATGAGCTTAGTACCATCTACTAAAAAGTGGAATCTCATCAAGCATCTATTGGACACCAAAGCTCAGCACCTTCTTTGGACAGTGCTTCACTGTACTCTCCTCTACCATGTCCCGAATTTGAATTTTCCAATACAAGACATAAAATTAGGAGTAGACCAAGATGTTTTGTTTCCTCATAAAAACTAATTTGTATGAAATATAATGTGTTAGTTTTTCGAAATATTTTCAAAAGTGCATAATTTCAAATAGTTTACCATAACATTACAATTTTGATAAAAATCACTTTTTGTATCATCAATGATTATACATTATCGTGACATTTTTTTTTAAATCTTCTTACAGGAAATAAATTTATTAATACAAATTAATATTAAATTTTTATTAAATTTTTTTGATTAAATTTTTTTAATCTTTTACCATTTAATTTACAATTTTTTTTTATTATCAATTTAATTTATTATTTAAAACAAATTATTAATTTTAAAATATTTCAATATCAATTCCTCCTTTTCCTACATCATCCTATAGTATTTCAAAGAATATTAATTTATGAACTCCAGAAATCTATAATAAATTTAATACTCTTTAAAATTCCGAAATTTCAATGTTCTCACCGTAATTTCTAAAACATATAATTTAATTCTTGCTTAGTAATAATTTAGAAAAAGATACTAGCAATATAGATTAACAACCACATTAATGAATGCCATAAGAATTTGGGAAAATATTTTTAAATTCCAATGAATGAATTTTGGAAATCGTTATAAAAAAATGTTCTAAAATTCAGCTACCAAGGTAATAAAATGGTTATATTGACTAGAGACTAATAATAAAAATATTAGTAAAATTCATTAATTTTCATTATTGTTTTTTGGACAATGTTGTTAACTAAACTTTTTAATTATAGTGATTAAATATTTCCACGGTAAATCTAAATATTTCCAATCTAATATATATTATATTAAAATATTTATTTCATTCTAATTTTTTAGACACAATTTTGTTAATTAAATTTTTTAATCATAGTGATTAAATATTTCACTCTAAATCTCGATATTTCCAAACTAAATCTTGTTAATTAAATTTTTTAATCACAGCGATTAAATATTTCACTCTAAATCTCGATATTTCCAAACTAAATCGCAAGAATGATAAATTACAACTTAAAATTCATTAATTAACCATTTAAAATTAAAAATATAATTTTATTAAATTGTAAATCGAAAGAAAACCAAACTTTTAAATTTATTAATCAGCATTTTGAAATTGAATTTCCAAATCTTTTATGTTGTACTTAAAATAAAATGGATATATCCTATCATGTAAAAACATTACAATTAAGCACATATAAAAAATAGTATATACCATCCTTAAAGATCAGAGACGGATACTAAAACTTTGGTCAATGTTTCATATAATATCTTCCATATTATATGCAAATTCAAACAGTCATTTAAATCACCATCTCACACTTTCGTATTGGTTCACAAAGCAAAATCTTTTATATATATATATATTAAAATTTAATAATATAATATAATAAGAAATTTCCATAGAACAACGCAAAGATAATAAAAACTCGACTTTAAAATAAATGATAAGCAATTTCCATCTATTAACATAAAGATAACTTGGTGCACTTATAAATAAACTTACAGATCAGGGAAATAAAACATCAAAGATGTGATTAGATGACCTACGCCTTCTCGTAGTCAATCATGTCTCCCACCTTTAAAAAAACATCAAAAAGTTGAGGAGACCCAAAAAGAGCTCTCAGATAGCTGCATAGCCCAGTTGAGAGCAGTGCCAAATTGCGATGAGTAGAATTTTCACATATAAAGAGCAAATAGCGGGATATTAAAAATCACCCGTCACGACTCACGAGTGATTCAATGGAGTGAGTGGATAACACACGACGGTATTATGTCACTTTTGGGAGGCATGAATGGATCTTCGGACCGTCCAAAATGATCCTCACTTCCATAAAATCGAAACCCGCATCGCGCTGTCGGTATATTCCACGTGGCCATTAATCAAATACATTCACTCTCTCCCAAAACTTTGCCAGAAACGATAGCCGTTTCGTCCTATCATCTGCAGCCACATTGTGCATTATATAGTACTATGATCGATTCCCGCACAGTATTCCGCGGCCAATTTATAAACAAGAATTCCATCGCTGTCTCAACTTATATGCCCGGCTCCGGAATCCGAATACAATGACGCCCTCGGTCCCTGTCTACTTTGCCTTTTGTGCTCTGAAAATGGCTCGGCCACTCGCGATACTGCAAATGTCATTCCAGCGGGGCAATGGAAATGTAATTGACACGTATGTAAGATATTTTAAACAATTTCTATATGAAGATCTTTCTGGGTATTTTCAGCAGTGGACATGCCCCATCTTTTAATTTCCTCTCTTTCTTGTTACCTGAACTTTAGATATTCCAAATCATAAGCACGGAAAGTCGCGTGCTCGTCATACTGTCCAGATGGCTTTATACGACCTTTGACACGACATTCCCGGTACCTGGCCCGCCATATGTTAAGGTGACATTTACCTGACTATCGAGAGACTGAGTCGGTGTATCAGGACTCCCGGTGGGGGACATTCTTGATTAGGGGAGCGAGGCTATTACCTGTGCGCCCTCCTCTCCAACTCCCCTACACCCACGTGAACAGCACATTACTTTGTACGATACGTGTTCGACGTGCACTGTCATGTGTTGTGCAGCATATCAGCGCTTCAAAATTTGTTTGCCGACTTTCCGCTTGGTTGTTTCCTCTTGTTGTCGCGATTTGTGGTTTGCCTCTTGTTTTTCTGTTTGGGTCTAATGTTTGGGCGAAACCATCTGCCGACGATGGCGCGAGACGGCTCCATTACCTGCTCGCTTCGTCCGCCATTGTTTGCTTGCACACATCCATGGTTGGAACAGGGTTTCTGTTATTCTTGTGACTTTCTGATTGCAATTGTTGTTCATTCTGGACTCCCTGTGGTTTAGGGTTTCCTTGGTTGTTGTTTGATTCACACGACCTGTTGTTTGGGGAGGAGCTAGTACCAATTTCAGCCAGTTCGAGGTCGAAGGTTGCATTTACAGGTAATTGCAAGTTTTATTGTTTCTCCATTTGCTAATTTCCAACTTGTTGCAGGTGTGGCGAGCTCTGGAGAAAATCTGGCGAAGATGTGGCGAGCTCTGGACTTGGACATGGCTTCTATCCAGTAGGATTTTAATCCTACCAGCGATTTCTGATGTGTTTTTCAACACCTCACCTTCTTTATTGGAATTTTTGTTAAATTTACACTTGGAGTTTCAGGCAGGTTTTGGGTTCTGTAGGTTAGGGGTTTTGTTTTGAGGGTTTAGGGTTTTGCAGGTTAGGAGTTTCGGGTTTTGCAGGTTAGTGGTTTTTATTCTGGCTCCTTGCAAGTTCCTCAGACCCTAGCCCGATAGGTGGAAACATAGTATTTTATACAGTTAGGGTTTCGACCTCTCGTCATTTTTCTTCTACCTCCGAAGGTTTTCAATTTTTTCAGGGTTATCACCATTTTCCATGGAGTTTGAGTCTTCATACTCCTTCAGTGATGCCTTTTTGTTTCCTATGATCCCCCAAACCTAGGGTTTCATTTTCCCTATCATTCTCGTCATATCTTCTGAGGGTCATATTTTTGCGAGGTCTTTATAAAACCTGGGGATTATTTAAGGGTCTCTCTTCCCTTCGTTTCTTTGAATTTTCCCTCATCTAGTAGCATTTTGAAGGAGGTGGTTTCTCAAAATTTGTTGTTGATGCTATTGCTCTTGTTTTATACTCAACAATGGACTGATCATAATGAAGAAATTTATTGTTTGAAACTGTACTGGTTTCTTAACCATTTCCTTACTATTCTTTTCGGCTTGAACATTGTGAGATAAGGACTATTGGTTGCCTTCTTATTTTGAGTGGAGATTTGAATTTTTTGTTCCTACTGTGGCTTCATTTTGTATTTTTGACCTAACCACTAGAGAAACTTGGAGACACATGCTTTTTGATCCAAGATCTCCACAATGAAAAATATTGTTGTGAGAGGAAGGCTTTTCCCTGGGGGTGATTTGTAAAAGATTTTGTAAAGAGTGGAACAAAGTATATAATGACTCATATGCTAGGATCAAAGCTCATTTGTTTCATACTGAATATTTGAATAAAGTTTATCCTAGCCCAAACAACACGCAAAATTTGGAAGGTTGCTAACATCTATTATTTCACTTTCAGTTGAGGGTTGCTAACATTTACTTTTCCTTCCACACCATCGTCTTGAACAGAGGCTTGTGGACGTGAATGAACTTAGTAAGCATGTCTATTAGTGATTTTGAGATTGTGTGGATGTGGATGATTGCTTCAACTTTCCTCATCATTTGAAAAATTGATAGATCCCAAGCAGTTCAGTAGGTATTTGTCCTCTTTAACCTGTCTTTTGTCGGGGCAGAGGTCAAATTATAATAATGGACCTAGCAAGATATGAGACATGGAACCTAACTGGATGGTTTCTTCTTGTTGATGATTACTTCCTCATCATCTAAAAGAACTTCTAGATCCGAAGAATTTCAGGCATCGTCCTATTCTCAGGCATCATCACCCCTAACTTCGTTTTCAGTTTCCCTTGATGTTGTTGCAATGGACCATGGCACTATCCAGGTGTATGAAGGATCAGATCCATATATCCTCCCTCTCATTCTCTTAGCTGTAGATGGTGAATTTAATATGCCATGTCCTTCCTGTTCCTTTTCAAATTCATTTTCAATCGATGGTTGCATTTATCTTAGTCATAGCTCTATTTGTTATCCTATGGCTTTTGATGTATTATGCAAAGAAACCTCATCTTCGTTATCTGCAAAACTTTCCTCTCATTCGGTCCCTGCTATTTTCCCTTTTTCTCTCACCACTGCAATAGATAGGCAAGTCAGGACTTGATCCTTGTTTAGATTTTTAACTAGGACAAACTATATTTCTTCCACTGTAATAAATAGTCTTTCAATGTTATTAATCAAATTTTTATAAACATTTGTGCTTAGCTCGCAAACAAAATTGTTTTACAACCAACCAAGTCGTTGTTGGATTTTCAATGTAGTTAATGCATAGAACCATAATGTTGATAGCGTTTCAAAGCAATAAAACAACCTAGGTTAAAGAATTTCTCCCACTATAATAAATAGTCTTTCAATGTTATTAATCAATTTTTTATAAACATGTGTGCTTAGGTCGCAAAAAAAACTGCTTTACAACCAACCAAGCTGTTGTTGGCTTTTCAATGTAGTGAATGCATAGAACCATAATGTTGTTAGCATTTCAAAGCAATAAAACAACCTAGGTTAAAGCATTTCTTCCACTGTAATAAATAGTCTTTCAAAGTTATTAATCAAATTTTTATAAACATTTGTGCTTAGCTCGCAAACAAAACTACTTTACAACCAACCAAGTCATTGTTGGCTTTTCAATGTAGTGAATGCATAGAACCATAATGTTGTTAGCATTTCAAAGTAATAAAACAACCTAGGTTAAAGCATTTCTTCCACTGTAATAAATAGTCTTTCAATGTTATTAATCAATTTTTTACAAACATTTGTGCTAAGCTCACAAAGAAAACTGCTTTACAACCAACCAAGTTGTTGTTGGCTTTTCAATGTAGTGAATGCATAGAACCATAATGTTGTTAGCGTTTCAAAGCAATAAAACAACCTAGGTTGAAGCATTTCTTCCATTGTAATAAATATTCTTTCAATGTTATTAATCATTTTTTTATAAACATGTGTTCTTAGCTTGCAAACAAAACTGCTTTACAACCAACCAAGTTGTTGTTGGCTTTTCAATGTAGTGAATGCATAGAACCATAATGTTGTTAGCGTTTCAAAGCAATAGAACAACCTAGGTTGTAAGCCAAAATGTTTCTATGACAAGAAAAAGACACAATCCATCCAAAATCCACATCATAATGTGGTTACAGCCAAACACATATGACACCCTATTCTTTATGACCCTGAGAATCTTGTAAGATTTCGAAATTATAATAGACTATAGATGTTCCTTCTAAAATGGATTTTGGCTACAATGTCGCACACATTAGGAAATAAAACAACCTAGGTTGTAAGCCAATATGTTTTTGTGACAAGAAAAAGATACAATCCATCCAAAATCCATATCATAATGTGGTTACAACCAAAAACATATGAAACCCCTATTCTTTATGGCCCTAAGAATCTTGAGTGCCAAAACTCCCTGACTTACCTACTTGAGCCAGGTAGGTTGGCCTACCTGTCAAGGGTTGATTAGGAAATGGTTGATTGGTGCCATATGATTGAGTCCAATTTGCAGCGTCCAACCATGGAGGTATTGAGTACCCATACCTCACATTTACACTACTGACCTCTGTATTAAGTGGAGGTGTGTAATGAGCATACATCGAATTGACACCAAATCTGGTAGGAATAAGGCAAGTGGGTAAACCCTCAGTTTGATAGTGAGGCACTTGAATGTTTATGAGATCTTGGAATAATGGTGTATTATCTGCAATGGAGTCCAATGAGTTTGAAATAATCCTGGTTTCATAAGCTATTCTTGTATCTTTATCAACCATATTCATCATCCCTTGTTCCTTTCCAAGCATTTGTTGTGCCTTTCTTTTTTCCTTTTCCTGTCTTGCCATTTGTTTTTGTTGGTCCTTAACTTGCCTTGCTTTATCTCTTTCAATCCTTTTATCTACTCGACGTTGCACTGCAACAATCCTTGTTGCCTTCTTCTCCTTGACTAGATCCTTCTTTTTCTATTTTAATTCTTGCATTTCAAATTTCATTTTTTCCAGACTCAACTAACAGGTTTATATAGTCCTCAGAGGTGAGTAACTATGAGCTTCGGCCCAGAAGAAGACTACCTAGTGCACCTTTCTTTTCATTGATACTCTCTCTACTAGTAGCTTTAGGAACTGGCCAAGTGTCTTCTCCACCCCTCCCACCTGCATGTCCTTGCTTGGCACTTCCCTTTCAGTATCTGATGGAATTTATTGAACTATATCATTATCTTCATTTGATGCCTCATTATGTGCTTCATCTTCTTCCATTGATCTATTGTCCACAAAAAAATGAACAATTTCACTGTTCAGTTCTGTTGGTTGTGAGGGCATGTTCATGCTTTGTTCATTGGTTGCTAAGACACTATTTGCATTCATATTAATCATTGCCTCTGCTAGCCATGAAGGTGGGGTTACTTGGCTTGGCAATGTCAATTGGTCATTGTCAACTGCATGTTCAACAATGTCATTAACAATATCAGCAACAGGAGTTTCATGTTCTTGAGTTTGGTGGAACGATATCCATGTTACTGCGAATTTTTTCATGGTTATATTGTGTTTCACATACAGTTTCATCATCTTCATCATATAAGTGTCCTTAAGAGAGGGAAATCATATTACCAGTTGCAACAACATGATCTTGGTCATCTCCTTCTTGCACTTCAACACCTGTTTGGGCATTCCCTTCTACCTGACCATCCACATGAAACGCTTGGCTACAACCAGTATCATGCATAAGAGCATCAGAGTTCAGTGGCCAGATTCTTGTCCTCCTAAAGCCAGCCTTGATATTTGATGGTGTCAAATCCCTTTTAAAATCTTTACTTGCAAGCTTTGCTAGCTTGAACCTTTTCACCTCAACCCTTGGATTCTTTGCCATCCATGTAGTGCGCTCTAACCTGGAATAGTTCTTGAAAGGGCCAAACACACTAACATCAAGGGGTTGTAGTCTATGAGTGGTATGAGAGGGAAATATCAACAGGTCGATGCCTAAATTGTTTGCTTCCTCAATTGTTTGTATAGCCATGTGGCTCCCATGGCCATCTAATATCAATAGGTGTTTGTTATTAGGCGAGACGCCACCTATTACCGATGCAGCAAAGTGAAAAAGCCAACTTAAAAACAATTCTTTAGTAATCCTTGCATGGGGATGTGTATCCATGCATGCACCTGGTTCACAGTTCTGTAGATAGTTTTTCAGTTGATTTTTACCTTTAAATAGATAAAATCCTAGGATTGAAGTACCAATTGCATTGACACAACATAAAATAGTTATCCACTCCCTACTCTTAGGCAAAACCTTTGGCACATTTTGGCTCCGTCTCTTGGCAATTACCCGCATGCCACAATTCCTCCCTGCCTGTAAACATGTTTCATCACAGTTCCATATATGGTATGCTCCATAAGAATGTTTATCATAAGCACTAGAAAGTGTGTCATATAACTTTTCCACAATTGCAGGGCACAAATTTAATGTTTTGTCTCTGTCAACACCCTCAGTAGTACGCAATACAAGTTCTGGATGCCTTTTTTAAAACCGAAACCACCATGATTTACCAGGAAACCCATCTTTGAATGGAATTGGCCTCCCTTGACAGATTTGAGCAACTGTGGAATTGAGTTGTATCAACTCTAGCCCATGTCCCAGTTGGGCCATCTCTTTACACCACTCAATCACCTCGGCCTCCTCCTCCTCAGTCATAACTGTAAGAGGCCCTCTACATTTTGTATGAGCCAGTCCATTTATCCAATAATGTATTTGTGAGGGAGGAATACCATGTTTTTTTGCAGATGCCCGAACTAAGTATCCATTAAACTCTATGTCGTCAATTGCAACTTACATTTGTTCTTTTGTCCATCCTCTTATAGCACTGATCTTTTTAGTTAAAATTGCCCCTTGGACTGTTGTTGACAGTGGTTCTATGGCTGATGGTGTGTTAACATCAGCTACTGTCACATGGTCATCCTCAACAATGTTCCTTGGGGCATTGTTGACATTGACATCAGTTGTCTTGTCCTCATCAGACGATGTGCATCGCCGCTGTGCATCCCTTGTCACTCTCCTGCCACTTCTCCTTGTATGAGCAGCATAACTACCTTTTGTCATAGATGCAACAACATGTAAAATTATTGCATGCATTTACACATTAGAATATTTGTAAATTATGCTTTCATACAAGGCAAAAATACTTCTACTTTATTACATGAAATTATCAACATGTATGTTAGTATCCTTGAAAAATCAAATATACGGAATCATTTTGTTGTATGTTTTCAAAATTATCAGTGATTGTTGTTTTGATAACTTGCCTTTACACTTAAAATACCATGACTGTATTGATTGGTTTTGTTATGCATTTCCCAACAGAGCTCTTGTTCAGTTTGACTACTTAAAATATTGCTTTGTTGTTTTCTGTAAGGATGCACTTCTCTAGAAATGGATCTCTGGTTATCAAGGAGTTATCATTGGCCAAACTAAGCATGGTATTTAATTTGACCAAGGCTCCAATTTGAGACCCCTTGAAGCACTCTTGATCACAACTTTGCCACCATAACAAATTTTTTCCTCATGTCACTTACGGTTGAAGTTTCTAGTCATGTAAACATTCATTTCAACTACAAATCTTATTTGCATCTTGTCTACATATATAAGAGAGGCCATGTCTTTTTCTTAAATCAGGAAAGCATATTATCAATTTGTAAAGTTTTGAGTAATTATTGACCTCATATATCAAATCAGAATGAGGGTGTAGTTTGCCATATTTGTAATAGTATGACGCTGGTTGTGCCTTCTTTGTGGTCCTTCATTTTGATAGGTTTCCCCTTATGTACAACAACCTTCCAATAAGGCCCTTCCACTGCTTCTTGTTCAGTTTTTTAATGTTATTTTCTTCCTTTTACATTGTTTTTTTTACTTCATATTTCAAGAATTATCTAAACCCCCTTTTCCTTTTCTCATTTCAACTTTTTCTTCAATTTATTTTGCAAGTCTTGTTTATGTTACCATTAGTCTTGATGATATTTATCGCTAACCTCATACAAGGTTTTCGGTTTCAACACCGAAATTTGTATTGCAATACCTGACCACTAATTAAGCAACTCATCTGAAGCTTCTGTCTATATTACAGCCAACACAAGGACAATAAATCTATGCTTATCTTCCGATTGGGCCATAGTTTTTGTTTCTTATTATAAAATTTCATTAAGCTTTTGTTAAAAATGATTCTCAGAAAGAAATTGCCTTGTGAAATTATGGTTAAACAAATTTCAATTGAGTTGATCATCATGTTCCTACATATTTTTTGCATGATGTCTATATTTGTATAGACATTTTCTACACGTATTGGAAGGATTTTCGAAGACTACTTGTGGTTTGCACAAAATTGGAATTTGTTTTGTTGCTCTTCTCATACATTCTTAAATGTATTTTTCATTGTTTTATTGAGTTTCATCAGGTAAGAGATACAATATGTCACTGATGCATATGAATCAAGCATGAATTGAGAATTTGGATTTTCATGCCAAATTATTAGCATATGACAATAGCCGGCTTTTAGGCCACGTATATTGGCCTTCTCTCTTGTAAAAGTGTAAATTGATTTAAATTACTAATTTCATTGATGTATTCATTCTCTGTTAAATGAAAGTTTTCTAAAAACCCATAAAATATATATATCTCACTGTAATTTCCATGTTCTAGTATTTAAAATTTCATTCTACATTTATTTTCAGGGTGTCATTGTTGTGTTCTATTGGTTCAAGTATTGTTGTTTTTTTCTTCTTTCTTCTTGTTGTGTACTGGGCAAGAACCTAGAGGTTGCAACCTATTGTACTCGACTAGTATGTTGTTCAGTTAGGAGAAGTATGCCATAATTTTTAAAGGAACCTATTGTACTCTGGTGGCAAGCGGTTCAGTGATGAGAAATATGTCATAACTCCATTAAAGGAGCATTAAAGGAGCACCATCTACACATTTAACTAAGCTACACACTTCTTATCTAGAATTTAAAGCTAGTGAATATATATTTCAGCGAAACTCTGCTAAGTCAAACTGAGTTGGATAGTGGCGAGCTTCATGGGTAATGGACAAGGTAGTTAGAAAATAAAGTGAAAGAAACCAGAATTATTAACTTTTTTCATATAATTGTTGCTTGTCAAAAAAAATTCCCATTTTCAAGCACATCTCGAAAAATTTGTATAAAAAACCTTGTAGTCATCAAATATGTACAAAATGCCCCATAACAGGCAAAAATGCCAGTCAAATTCAAATTCCATCCTCGTGGTGTATTTTTCAAGAACAGGCTCTGTTGACTGTCTATAAAGACAAACCTTGTGTAGACATTTTCTACAAGTATTGGAAGGATTTTCGAAGACTACCTGTGGTTTGCACAAAATTGGAATTTGTTTTGTTGCTCTTCTCATACATTCTTAAATGTATTTGTCATTGTTTTATTGAGTTTCATCATGTAAGAGACACAATATGTTATTGATGCATATGAATCAAGCATGAATTGAGAATTTGGCATTGCATTCCAAATTATTAGCATATGACAATAGCCAGCTATTAGACCATGTATATTGGCCTTCTCTCTTGTAAAAGTGTAAATTGATTTAAATTACTAATTTCATTGATGTATTCATTCTCTGTTAAATGCAAGTTTTCTAAAAACCCATCAAATATGTATATCTCACTGTAATTTCCATGTTCTAGTATTTAAAATGTCATTCTGCATTTATTTTCAGGGTGTCATTATTGCACTCTATTGGTTCAAGTATTGTTGTTTTTCTCATTAGATGAATGGGGAAATTGAACCTATAGAAAGCATTTATCTTCATCCTATATGTCCTTGTATATTGATCTTGATTTATTCTTGATTGTTTAGGAATTGTTCTTGGTTTGGTTTGGTTTGATCTTGATTTTTTTTTTTGATGGGATGCTTTCAGTTTGGATGACCTGCAGCGATTTGGGACATGCCTTATTTGATTTCATTGTTGTTTTAAGTTTATTTGATTTATATGGCATTGCCCCTCATTCTCTAGTTATTACAGCTCGACTCGCTAAGGCACTATGATCCCTTCCTTTCCACCATCTTAGGCTCGCCGATATATTCTTGCTGGATTAACGAGGTACATGACCGACCTTGATGTCCGTTATGACCCCATAGTTCTCCTAGTTTGAAAGACTATATCAGGAGACAGCTTGGAATATCTTCCTGGCAACACTTGAAGAACACCTACAAACAGGCATAATTGAAGAACGCCTACAAACAGGTATAATGCAAGATACGAAACGGAATATGAGAACCTGAACCCTTGATATACTCAGGACTTCCTACTAATCGAGATGGTTCATAGCCATGGCACACCAAGCAACTAAAATATTGCTAGGCACATCAATACATCTGTAAGTCTGAACATAGAAATAGGTGAATTGGTGAATTGTGAAATAGAACTGTAGGTTGTGTGTTGATTTTCATGAAATTGAAACTGTAAGTGAAACTGAATCTGTAAGAATGAAATTGCAAGAACTCTGATAAATGAAAATAGAACAGTAAGGAAAATGTGTTGTAATTGATATAACTAACCTGGATATACTAGCAACTGTTTTGTGATGTTTTGTCTTCAAGGTTGCTGAATAGTTTGAAAGCATAACATGCAACTTCAACAGTGGTTGAACTTATTTTATAGTTTTTGGCAATTGAATTTAATTGGTGGACATGGATTGCAATGGCTTCATTTTGAATGTGTGGTCCAGATTTAATTTGATATGATCTAATGATTGGGAATTTCTTATTTGTTTATCCATGTGTTTTGATTTGTTTTAATGAGCAATAGAATGAGTTGGGTGTCATTTATTACAGTTATTGGGTTGGGTGTCATTTATTGAACAAAGTGGGTTTAAATATTATTGGGTTGGGTGTCATTTATTGAACATAGGGGATTTATTTGTTGAACAACACAGCTATTATAGCTGGCATACATTCACTTTTATTGTTTGCAGGTATGGATATTTATTTGGGATACAAAGCTTCAGTTCTAATGAGTGGGGGTTCAAGTGGCCGCTACTTTTTACTTCTGGAATAGACCAATTCGGAAGAATTGATGGCTTTATTTGTTTTCTAGTTGGGTCAATATGGTTTGAACTCTTAAGTATTTAGATACCATTTATGGACAGTTGTGGGCCCAGTCAATGTATTGGGAAATTTTGGACATAAATTAATACTTATTTATACTTAATGTTATTTATCTTTGTTTAAGTATTGGTTGCAAAAGTTTCATTTTCTGGTGGTTTGGTGGGACGAGTACTATATCAATTACTGGTCTCTGCACAACATTAGACATCTCTCCCCTAGCTAACCATACACACATCATTCTGTGTATCTAGATGACGAATGTGCAGTATAACATGTACTATTTTCCTTGACAATAAAGACATTTAATTAGTGTACTCACACTGTGAGTGTGCAATATACTCGTCTTATATAAGGCAGACTATTGATACACAACATTTAGAAGTGAAGGCACTACGAACGCTAGTCGATTAATTGAATGTCAAACACTACCTGGTTGGGAGTTCCTGGCTTTGAAGATAAGGATAAAGCCGGGACGTGGAAGGGACCATGGACTGTTGAAGAAGACATGCGACTTACGGGGTATATATGGCTCCATGGAGAAGGATGCTGGAAATTTCTTGCCAAAGCGGTTGGTATGTAATGAAGTAATGGATTTCTGATTAAGTGCATCTTTGATTGTTCAATCCCAATATTAACATTTCCTTATGGATGTTTTCCATATAGTGGTTGGTTATAACTCACTGGAATGACAATTATTTGTGAAATTTAGATCGAATTTTTTACATGTAATGGAAGGAAGCAGCAAAAAAATTAATTTGTCCATTTACCTGTATATTTTTAGTAGAAGTCAAAATATAAAGTACTTGTTGTGCAGGATTGAAGATAATTGGAAGAAGTTGTAGGCTAAGGTGGTTTAACTCCCTTTGGCCTAGTCTCAAGCACGGCAAGATCACTCATGAGGAAGAGCATTTGATTATTGAGCTTCATCACCGTTGGGGCAATAGGTATATATAGTTTTATATATACTCCTGATAAAATGTATATACAGTCACGTTACGCGCCTCTGATAATTAGTACATGCAGCTTTCTAACTATATGTTATTTCTAATGGTCAGGTGGTCTCACATTGCACGAAGTATACCAGGGAGAACAGACAATGAAATCAAGAATTACTGGAGAACAAGAATCAAGGGAAAACTGAATCTACAAGTTGACAAGGGCGGCGGCATCAGGGATGTTGACAGAGGACAACATTTTGAACAGTCATGTTATAGACATTTTTGGGCACTTCAACCCCAATCATAAATGTCCATAAACTGATGGCTCCTAAGTCCCTAAAAGTGTTGCATCACTGCCTAAAGGAACAAGGTCAGCTGATTACATCATCTCCCAGAAGTTCTCCACTAAAAACTGCTCATAAATGGTCAAACTGGACCATACTAAAAACCCGGTGTAGAGGGTGCGATGCATATCACCTTCCCAGTGTACAAGGTGCAATGCATACTGAATGGCTCCTCTGTAGGGTGCGATGGTCGGGAATGGACAAATGGCAAGGACAAAATGCGAGGTGGAAGATCATGGAATCTTCCAGAAGCTTCCCCTCTGACACTTGCCTCTCTATTTTCGATCATGGATGAGTAAGAGATCATCATTCTCCAAGTGGAAGCAGGAAATATCAGAGAGAGGACACTAATCAAGAACCCAGAAGATGACTCACCTCCCTGTAATCATCTATATATGGATCCCTCATCACAGAGATCCAGAGGCTGGAATTTTGTATCTTATAGAGAAGTGCTATTAGTTTTCTGGGGTATATTCATAGTGTTGGGTGATCTAAGCTTTACTTGAGGTGAAGAAGGGCTTTCTAGCTGGAGGATGATGCTGGGTCAGAACATATGGCTGTAATCCTCTTGCTACTTTTCATCTTAATAGAGCTATTCAAGTTTTCCTCCATATTCTTGTATGTTTCATTATATATGCATTTGTATGGTTAACACACATCTGGTCCTGTGTTACTTATGAATATAGATCTTTGTTCTTCGATAGTAGTATGCTGTTGTGATTCCACAAGTGCTCTTTGAAGC
The DNA here is from genome assembly GCA_000404065.3 of Pinus taeda. NCBI lineage: Eukaryota > Viridiplantae > Streptophyta > Pinopsida > Pinales > Pinaceae > Pinus > Pinus taeda. Next base: position 1,902 of record APFE031023865.1, on the reverse strand, counting down.
TGGGTAGACAAAGAAGAAGCGACAAAGCTCTATCAGGAACGAGAGGAAATCAAGCCCAAGACTAAGGTTGGTCTCCTTTGTTCCACTCCTATCTATTTTCATAAAGGAAAGTGAAAGTAGACTTTACTCGTTTGTTTCTAAGATAGCCACCAATCTTAGTGGGAATAGCAGCATCCGAGTGGACACTATTCCCGGTAACAAAATGGCGACTCCGCTGGGGCGCGACTAGATTGTTTGTTAGCCTATATATCTGTTTCTTTTATAAACTTACGGATGGAGCCTGAAGCCAAGCCAGCTAACCTTCGAACTGCATTTGTTATACAAATACAAATTAGATCAATGTTGCTTCAGTCTATCTCCGTGTTTTGTTTATGAATTAAACAATCGATCTGCAAACAGTCTAATTTCCCTAAGTGGTGGCTCTAGTAACCTCTTTAGATCACCCCTATGTTTTACATATACTAAACATTACTTACTCGGCCTAAATCCCTAAACTGAATTGCAAACTGTGAATGAAAACTTGTTTAAAGTCTCGCACTAGTACCATCACACCCTGCCTTCAAGGTAGACTGTATGCATTGCACTTCCTGAGTGCAGTAGGTGTGTTGCATTCTGAATTCACAGTGTGACATGTGCAATGGTCAAGGAAGGTTAACTTTACCTTCAGAATGTGGTTTTTTCTCACTGTTTTCAGTCCTATTCAGGAGTTTTGTTGTCTGTAGTCAGTGTATATCTGTGAAAACTCCCTTTTCTTGCATTATTTCGCCTCCTTAGTGCAAAGAACTGTAAGTGTTTTTATGTATTGTGCGTCATTTTCAGTTCTCTTTGCAAAAAGTAGCATATTCGAATTGTTGTTTCTGGATCTGAAAGTGTCGTAGCTGTCGTTTTCAATTTTAGAAGACAATCCCATTGTTCTTGATAGTTGGTTATACAGTTACTATTGCATATGATTTGAAATAATAGTTTTTTAAGTGTCAAAAAGCAATTTCCATTTCGAAATCACAAAGTGTCTCTCTTACCTTCACTTCATTTTGAAAATAAATTTGTTGAGTACTGTCGCTTTGAAAATAATTCAGATTTGCACATAGCTTTCTTATCATCATTCATACATTAAGAAGGCTGAAAACAAATACATGCTTGTGCATTTGCATTTTGACTGCTTGGTTGGATTTAGGACAGTTAATTTAGCGTGTGCCCTGTGCTCTTTGCTGAAAGATTCTTAACTTTCTTTCCTTAGTAGTTAGGATTTTCATTGCCAAAAGAAGATTAAGCGTTTGTTTATCATCTTAGACTGCATTCTAGGAATTGTATACACATCACGCGGTGAACCTGAAAGGAAAATTTTTAAGCAAGATCAACTTAAAATAAATTTAATGAATCTAACAACACTTTGGAACCTAACGCACAACATCTAGAGGTCTAGGCTAGAGACGTATTCCGGCATCGTAAAACCTGGTAACTGTTGTTTTCATTGTTGGTTGGGTAATTCCTCCACTCTAAGACGACAAGTGCCAGTACAGACTTGTGCTTCCATGTACCGTCGAGTATATTTTGGGAGACCACAATAGGCTGCATCCTTTATCCTTAGGAAGCTATGTCTGCCGCCCTATCGATTGCAATGCACTGAACACAGCATTCAGGAAGATTGGTTGTCGTACCATAAAAAGTATTCTGCAGTTTTGTGATTGGTTTGGTAATCCCCTCTACCTAGATCTCCAGAGAAGTCCATTTTGCTCCTTTTCAGACTCCTTAAAGGAAAAGGTCCTCTGAGCACTTGTCACTTCAGGCTCAATAAAAATAGAAGGTGACTAGAGTCATCTTTTGTTTTTTCTCGACTCTTAAAAATTGAAAAAAAAAGTTGTGTCAAAGCATCTAAAATTTATTTTAATCGAAATAACATCA
>APFE031023864.1:128541-144520 GCA_000404065.3 Pinus taeda | reverse complement strand
CAATCCTACACCTCTCGACGAGAGGAATTTAATAAAAATATTATCAGCCATGAATAAGATGACCCACATGAAGTTTTGGCCTGGTTGCCAATTTTAACACTCTCCTCTCCTCAAGGTTTTGTCTTGCGTTATTAGAGTCATTGTCATTTTTATTAGACCCTTCTTAGGCTTTTGTATCATGTAAAAAGAATTATTTTTGAGTCAAAAAGGTAGTTTGTTACCTCCACATTAAGTCGACTCTGTCCCCATGAAGTCGACCTACATTAGGGCAATTCGACCTAGTAGAAAGGCTATATAAGGAGAGGCAGTTTGATCCATTTGTCACATTCACTCATCTAGTTCGATCTTCAAGGAAGAGAAGCATAAATAGAGCGAAGTAGCTGAAGAAGGACGAAATTCACTGGGAAGACCTAATTCGAGTTTTTGTAATAACCCACCTACAATTACAAACAGAATGTGAATATTAGCATGCATATGGGGCATCCATATGATAGCTACATATGCATGAACCACATGTATTGCACCAGTATACATACTGACTAATATTGGAAAACAATTAAGTTTAGGTTGATGAATTGATTATCGAAATAAATTCCTAACTCACCAGAATATATTAAATATATCGAGTGGGGCCTTTATATGTGTACCACCCTTATATACCTATATATATGATTAATCCTTTAAATAAAAAATATATCTATATATATATAAAGATAATGAAATATTAAATTAATTTATTTAATTTTAATTAATTAAAGTAATAAATAATTTATTTTAAATGTGAAAATAAAGCAATTTGTTTAAATATATAAATAAAACAATTTAACTAAATTGGAAATTAAATTAAAATAAAATAAAATATTATTAAGTCCTAAAAGTAAATAAATGAACCATTTCAACGATTCATTTTAATTAAAAAAATATAACCACCTCCATCCAAAAGGAAAAGAGGGGTAGAGAAGGTAGGAGGGTGACAGCGAAAAGAAATAGGGAAACGGTGGAGGGAGTAGGCCGACAGCAAGGAGGTTGGGAGACAATGGAATTAAGCATATAAGCGAGTCGAGGAGGCCATAACAAGGGTGGTGATTTTTTGAGTTTGAGAGGGACAATAGGAATTTCCAACAGAGTCATTGATAGAAGGAAATTTGAGCTTAATTGTTCTTGAAGTTTTGGGCATGGGGGCCAAAGTGCTTCAATTTTGAAGTACTTTGGAGCTGGGTAATGAGATTGTGCCCACTTTGGCAGGGAGGTTTTGGTCATTTTTGTAATGGGAGCAAATTTGTTGCTACAAGAGCTCGAGATCGACTTCAAACATGGAAGCCAGGTATGTATCTATGAATTAAATTGATAAGTTCCTATTTAAATTGTGTATGTTAAACTCTGTTAGAATTTAGGGATTTAATTTTGGTTAGGTCATTAAATTTTTTGGGCCATCTATCTCTCACATGTGTGAAGTTTTTGGGCAGTCGCTGGGGCCGAAAATTTGTGTTTACTGCAAGTCCGAAATTCTGTCGCTGGGGGTCGAAGTTTTGCTACTAGGGGGTCAAAAATCTGGACAAAAGCTGTTGCTGGGAAGCTGTTACTTGGAGACTTTGACAAGGAGCATCTATTGAAGGGAAGGGCTGACTTGGTGATTGGAGGAGGTCTTTGTCTAGGTTTAAGAAGTCTGGAAGTGTCTCATCTTGATTTGAATCTATTGAAGGAAGAGTTTTTGATTGGGTTTTCCCCTTATAGGGGTTTTTTCCCTAGCTGAGTGCCTACATCTTGTGTCTCTTGTTCTTGTGATCTTCATATACATATAATTTGGTAATTGCGTGATGAAAGATAAACAAATTAAGAAGTAAGAGAAACCAACATAATTCACAAGTAATTATCAAGAAAGAGGAATCAAACCCTAATTCACATAAGCATTGATTTGTCAACATGGTATCAGAGCTAAGGTGGAGGAAGGAAAAAGGCAGCTTGAAGATCTATTGAAAAAAGGGTTAAAGAGGAAGGAACAAAGGGAGATCATTAAGGTAACGATCATATAAGAAGAGGAAGGTCTACTATCTATTTCAAGAAAAGAAGACATGACAACAGAGATTGAAAATAAACTAGAAGGAGCCTCCAACTACAGGGCATGGAAGAAGAGGATAGATCTTATTCTTGTTAAGCATAAAGTTTTGGATTTTGTTCAAGAAAAAGTTAAGAAACCTATAGATGACACAGGAAAGAAAAAGTACAGGGAAATTGACATTTTGGCTATGAATCTAATAGTAGATGGAGTGAAGGGCAATCTAATCCCATACATATCCAATATAGATTCTGCACAAGAAATGTATGAAGCCCTCTCCAAGTTGTTTATCATCAAGAACATTGGTCAGATAGCTAGTCTCAATTATGAACTAAGAACAATGAAGATGACAAAAAATGATACTGTATCATCATATTTGGTAAGTATCTCTAGAATAAGAGATGAACTGCAAGCTATTGATGAAGTTGTACCAGAGAGAACTCGTGATTGTTGCACTACTAGGTCTACCAAGATCTTGGAGCTCTTTTGTAATCAGGAATTAGTTGTTGGAAGGATACACCAACCTTTGAACAAATGTGGAACGCATGCAGTCAAGAAGAAGCCCACATCTCATTAGTAAGTAACAAGAAGGAGGATGGAGAAAACAACACTTCAAATGCCTACTCTGTTCATCACAAGAATAAGGGAGTATACAAGAAGTTCAAAGGACCAAAGAAGAAGGTTGATCTATCAAAGATTGAAAGCTACAATTGTCATAAGATGGGACATTACAAGAGCTAATGTCTTGAAAATCTAAGAAATAAGAAGAGAAAGAGAACATGCAAATGTTGCCGATGAAGCTCCACCTAAGAAGAAAACTGAAGACTCTGAAGTCAAAGACTTATACTATTACGTCTTTTCTCACATATCCTCCTATGTCTACTATTATAAGTTTTGTAATGTTAGAAATTCTTGAAGTTGTTTTGATAAGTCGTAGGTATCCCTTAGAAAGATTGGATTAAGAGGGAGCCTTCACCATTTTACCAAAAGATAAGTATATTGTTCTATGTTTTATCTTTCATGTTTGGTTTCCTCTTCACATTGAGATTTGTTTGTATTGTATACTCATAACCTTTTTCTTTATATTTTCCTTTGTAGGAAAACTTGCAGAATACACAAAGGTTGTGGAGGAAACTTCAAAGTAAAGACTTGAATCATGAAAGAAGTTTTGTTACAATGGAAGCCCTTCAAGAATTGATGTCCTACAAAGTTTGTTAAAGAACAACTCAAGGTATGTCATAGACTACTAGATTTGTTGCAAGCTTTCTTCATACAAAAGGTATGATCATTCTTCTTTTGAAATTTGCTTTACACTACTAACATCTTTATGTCTAAAGTTTTGAATCATAAGGATTCTTGTTAGGGTGATTAATCATTAGATTGATCTACCCTTGTTATCCTATCTCTTGTTAGTTGTTTATTTTTGTGAAACCCTAATCTTTAGAGTTCACTGTAAAACCCTAGCCTCTTGATGCTAAGGGTATGTCAATGTTGATTATGAAACCCTAGTTTACTTAGGGGTTGTTGATAAAGTCTAGAACATATAATGAAATCCTACTCTTTTAAAGTTTAGGGTTTTGGTAATGATTATGGTAAAAACCCTAGTCCTTTAGGGTTTATTGTTAATGTCTAGGTTATATAATGAAACCCTAGATTTTTATGGTTTGGTGAATTAGGGTTTATGGACAAAACCCTTGTAATAGTTATAGTAAGATCCTAGGAATAAAACTCTAGGTGTATATTCATCTGTACGATTGAAACCCTAGCCTAGTCAAAATTATTGTATATCTAACTTCGTTGTCTTGATGTTTGTATCTTGGGTTTACCTAGTAGATATTGATATGAGATGATAGTGCATGAAACCCTAGAGATAAAATGCTAGTATGCTAATTTGTTTGTTGATAAACATAATTTGGCTTTGTTAATGAATCTAGGTTTTGCAACAAACCCCAGTAGAAGTTTGACATGAAATTCTAAAAGCATATTGTTGAAACCTTAGATGTATAGTACTTTGATTGGATTGTTATTTTGATTGAGTTGCTAATATCTAAGGCTTTGTAGGTAGAGTCTAAGGTTTGTGACAAAACCCTAGCAAGTTGTTAAAGTCTAAATATAAAAGGATGTAACCTTTGTTGATTATGAACCTAACTAGGTTTAAGTATCTGATATCTAATGCTTGAATGTTTTGATGCTTCCATTGTAATGACATGATTCTAATATGGTTGACTTCATGCTTCGATATATTTGTATTTGGTTAAAATTTTGTAGGTACATAATCTTCAAAATATTAAAGATGTTCATAATGATGAACATGATGAAGGAAGCTACAAGAATGATTATGATCAAGATGACCTAGATGCCATGAGAAAGAATGAAACCTTGAAAGATTGAAGTTTCTCCGATGTTGTAAAAGAAGGAAGTTGTTGATCTCCCTAAGTTGAGAAGGAGCTTGATAAAAGAAAGGGTATATCTCCTTGATTAAGAGGGAGGGCATATTGTGATAGCCATAGTGAATACCTTGAATTAAACATGAAATTGAAGAATGAATGAAAGTACTACAAATAAATTTGCAAACAAAAGATTTGAGAAGTATCGAGACTATATTTGGTGCTACTAAAGAAGTAAAAGAAGAAGAAAGCTTCTGGCAGATTGTATATGGATAACTTGATGATGATCTAAGTAGCATCATAATGTTTGAAGACCCCAAAGGTTTGTGTTTACTTGTATATATACTTGAAAGCTTATTACTGTTTGGGGTTGTGATTGTGCAGGATCTCTTCGTAAAAATATTGAACTTTTGAAGTATGCTTAGAGTGGTGGATATATATCTGATTTAGTCGATAAGGAGAGATGAAGCATCTTGTGGCAACAAGATGCTTGGGAGGACATCTCGCTGACCTATGTGTTGACGTCTAGATCCTTAAGTAGGGAGGGTGGCATTGGTCATGGAGCTCCGACCTTAGATACACACCTAGATCCCTAGGTTGGTGGTAGAGCTTAAAAGCCTGATAGTACCTAGACTTGCCAAAGCTTGAGTCCCCTTAGTCCCACCCGAATAGAATACCCTGGTCAGGTTTCTAGTCCGCAACACTGAGTGGGCTAGAACTCTTCGTAGTTCGTATCATTTGAAAAATTCCATGTAATTGTAATTATGAATACCTCCCTAGTTAAGACAGAATGTTGAAGAATGTAACTAGTATTGGTCTTCATAATTGTACTTGTCAAAATAATTTTATTATTAAAGAAAATGGCTTATGAAAGCATGGTTTCATGCTTGGGTCATCATTTTCTAGGTCAAAGCATCCATTGAAGGCTTCTAGTTTTTGTCTTGAGTCATTAAAGTCATTGTCATTTTTATTAGACCCTTCTTGGGCTTTTGTATCATGTAAAAATAATTATTTTTGAGTCAAAAAGGTTAATTGTCACCTCCACACCAAGTCGGCCTTGTCCCCATGCAGTCGGCCTACATTAGGAAAATTCGACCCAGCAGAAAGGTAATATATAGAAAGTCAGTTCGATCCATTTGTAATATTCACTCATCAAGTTCGATCTTTAAGGAAGAGAAGCAAAAATAGAGTGAAGTAGTTGAAGAAGGACAAAGCTTGCTAGGAAGACGTAATTCGAGTTTCAGGCCATTTATCTCTCACACGGGCGAAGTTTCTTAGCAGTTGCTGGGGCTGAAAATCTATGTCTACTGCAGGTCCAAAATTCTGTTATTGGGGGTCGAAGTTCTGTTGCTAGGGGGCCGAAATTCTACACAAAAGTTGTTGCTGAGAGGCTATCACTTGGAGACTTTGACAAGGATCATCTATTGAAGGGAAGGGCTGACTTGGTGGTTGGAAGGGAAGGGCTGACTTGGTGGTTGGAGGAGGTCTTTGTCTATGTCTAATAAGTCTAGAAGTGTCTCATCTTGATTTGAATTTACTAAAGGAAGAGTTTGATTGGATTTTCTCCTTGTATGGGTTTTGCCCTAGCTGAGCGCCTGCATCTTGTGCCTTTTGTTCTTGTGAGCTTCATATACATATAATTTGGTAATTGCTTGATGAAATATAAACTAATAAAGAAGTAAAAGAAGCCAACATAATTCACAAGTAATTATCAAGAAAGAGGAATCAAACCCTAATTCCTATAAGCATTGATTTCTCAACAGTTTTCACGTTTTTTCTCAGCTCATTCATGGCATGGTAACTCACTGTAACTCGGCCTGGTAATACTCTTAAAACTTAGCCCTAGTCCAAATGCTTTCCTGCTTAAACTCGGCTTGGAAACCGAAATAACTTGGCTCAAAAAACACAACCCAAAATTTTCGGTATGTGTGCCAGTCTGCTCTTGAAAACTCGGGGTTGACTATGTTGTTCAATTTCCTTGTTCTCATCCCTACAAACTCTTCTTTAGACCTACAAACTTGTCCTCCTTGCTCTCATTTCTCTCCTCTCCTCAAGTCTCATGAGAAGAATGAATGGCAAAACCCTTTCCTTTTCCGTTTTGTCTTCTCTTAGAGAGGGAAAACTTAAACCCAATGATCAAAGGCTGAGATTAAATCTTAGCCCATGAGATCAATGGTTTAGATCAAGTCCCCCACTTGACGCACCCTCTCTTGTAGTCCCCCTCACTTAAGGAACTCCTAGTCACTTTAACATGTTTTGTACCTTGTGCACTTTTTCTCTCATAAAGTCTCTTTTAAAATATAAAAGTCACTTTAATATTAAAAGACACTTAGTACTTTTTCTCCTAAAGTCACATTTAAAAAATAAAGTGACTTAACTCCATGACATTAATAAAACACATAATGTCTCTAGACAAAATTTTTATCAATGTGTTTTCCTAGGCCAAAAGGATAAATGCCTAGGAAACACTTCCGTGGTTTCCCAACACTCCATCATTATCTCTGAAGTGGATATGCTCACCCCTTGGTACCAACCTATCACCTACTACTTTTGCCACATCACCACCCAACCTCCTTGGTGGTCTGCTCTCCTTCACTGACTCATGTGCTTCCTTCAAGGTAACATAAAGCCTTCTTTGCTTCCTCCTCCCCGAAGAAGTCTCTTGCACAAGTGTGGGAGCCTCATCTCTATCCCCTGACACCTGTGGTCCCAATGAAGATGCCCTTGTGGCTTGCAGTGATCCTGTACTTAGAGTTCCTACACTATGAGATCTCGCACTCAGAGATCCTACACTCTAAGAAGCCAGTAATCCTCCCGACCTGTGTAAACCTCTACCAGTGTACCCTGATACCTGTGGTGTGGCTCCCCCTAACGAGGAGCCTGTTGCTCTACTCAATCATCCTCCCGTGACCTCCTCACGAACCAACCTGGCTAAAACATGAACCTGTAGAGTCTCCCCTCACAGACACGAATCACTCTAGCAGATGCCATGCTAGATCCCACAGATACATCAAGACCTGTCCATCCTGGAACAACACAACATTTCCCCTATCCTGAATACAGGAAACCAATATTAGGTTCCTCCTCAGCCTCGGCACATAAAGGATCTCCATCACATTTAGAGGTGGCAATGACTCCCTTTGAAAGGATATAGTCCCCACTCCTGTCGCTCTGACCCTGGTGTCATCTCCAAGCACCACCTCCAAATGTCTAAACCCTCTGTAAGACTCGTCAAGTGCTCCCTCACTCTAGTCACATGGCTAGATACTCCACTGTCTATAAGCCAGACACTTGTGGATATAGTATTAGTAGCTAAGCTCAGCACCAGTGCAAACTTTGTCTCAAACCTCGAGGTGAACTCCTCCACCACAACTAATGCTGTCACATCCTTCTTCTTCTTCCCCTTGTTCTAGGGACACTTAGAAAAAAAGCATCTAACTTTGCTCATGTCCTTCTCAAACTTTTCTTCTCCCTTTTGTTGCTTGGCCCCACTTGTGGACCCTTGCTTCTTCTTTTGCCCCTAGTCGCAAGGGTAACATTCTCCTCCTCATCTCTCCCACCACTCTGGCTGCCACTCTTGGCACTCCTCCTGGATGAAATCATCACATAGCCTCCTCCTGTATGGAAAATGCTCTCTGGCCACAATGCCACGTATGAATCCACCCATTGCTGGTTGAAACCATCTGGTGTGATCTTAACCAATTGGTCCTCGGGGATGGCCTCTCCCACAACAACCAACTCATCTCTCACCTGAGAGATCTTGGTGAGGTATGAGGTCATCGTGTTGGTCTTGGTCATCTTGGTACTTCTTAGCTTCTGCCTCAACACCATCTTCCTGTTCTCGTTGGAACTCTGCTATAGTGTGACTAGGGACTCCCACATCTCGTTGGCAAACTTCTTCCCGATCATATGGATGTCACATGAGGGAATAGGTGGTCTCTGATGGCAACGAGAATGATTCTCTTTGCTTTTACATTCCTCTTGTTGAACTCACTCAACTGAACAAGATCTGTGGGAGGTTGCGTGACATTCTCCACAATGTTCCATACCTCCAACTCCTCAAACAAAAACATCATCCTTTCCTTCCATGGGCCAAAATTTTCTGCCCCTGCCAATCTGTCCTCCATCCTTATTCCAGTTGCCATGACCCTTCAACCAACACTAAATAGTCAAATCTATCACAAATTTGTCACACGGTAAGTCTGCCTCCCTCTCAACCAACAATCCTTTGGGTTTCTGAAAATGTTTTAGGGTTGTCTTCTCACTGTTCTAGCAGAAGATGCTTGCTGGTCTAATATATCAGCTGAAGTTTTACTCAGAGTCTTCTTTGTGATGGTGCATCTTATATAAGGGCTCTCACTTATTTTTGCATAATTTGAAAATCTGTTTTGGACTAATTATGGCACATCAGTGAAGGGCTTAATTATGGTTTCCCCACTTGTTTTGGAAAAGAACCAGCCAAAAGAAAGAGGAAAAGTTGCTGTGGTGATGGTGGGCAACTTCTTAAGTTCCCCTAGGGTTGCACTTAGTCAGTTACTTTGTAACATTTGAAGTGCAAGTTTGGGAGGTAAAAAAATACCTTTGTTTTTTAATGAGTTGCTGAGACACGAGGCTCAAATATAACTCCCCACTTATTATAGATGATGTTCTCTTCATGGCTTAGGAGGTTTGCATAGGTTGTCTTTATAATAAGGGCATGATCCTGATGACTGGGGATGTCCTCCAAATTGTCTAGTCTTGCAAGAAGATGAATGATAAAAGCCATTGTGTCACTTGAAGAGAAGGCAGGCCCTACCCATATGGACAGTGACTCATCAAAATCTTTGTGTTTCTAACTTGAGTATTAACTCCATTCAATGCAATTGGGTGTGTTCCGTATTCCTAAACTTCAGTATCTTCCTTTTAGTGTGTGCAGTCAATTTTGACTAAATAGTCATTTTTGTTTTGCCTTTTCCTTCAAAAAAATGTGTGTCTGTATTTACATAGTTTGACATGTATTATATTCATGCTTTGTAGAGAAAAGAGGAGCATGCTGGTGCTAATTTGTGGTACTCATTACAGGAAATGAGGCTGCTAGGGTGAAATTTATTGATGGAGATGTTACTAAGGAGGATACCTTGCAACCGGCATGCAATGGTATGGATGCAGTTGTCTGTACTATTGGGGCAAGAGCTGGATGGCGAATTCCTGGCTATGATCAAGGCACCCCTAAGCATCTGGACTATTTAGGGGTGAAAAAGCTGAGTAAAGCTGCAGCTTCTGCAATGGTATATATTCTGTTTTATTCTTTGCTTTGGTTTTGTAACTATTGCCCACTAGGTTGTTTTGTTAAGGCTTGTTCTACTAAAATTATATAAACAGCTTTCTTTGTTCAGTGTATACAATATCCACATTTTTCCTTGATATCCAGTTTCTTTTGTACCAATCCTTTATATGCTTCTTAACAAGAGAAAGACTCATAAGGTTGAACGGGTAGACTGGAAGGTTTGAAAGGATTAGAATAGTTTCTTGAATTTCACATCTCTTTCTGATATTCTACTGTTTTACACTGTTCCTGAAAGAATAGATAATTTCTTTTTAACCAAACATGTTGAATAAACCCATGTTTGGCTGTATCTCAGTTGGTTAGAGGTTGGTTAATACAAATATAATTTACACCTAGATGTGCTTAACACTTTTCTACATTATGGATCACAAAAGTCTTAGATCTAATATAATCATCCCATTTTCTTAATGTGAAATATTGCTTGGAATTAGTGTCATAGGAGCATAAAATTGAAACAGAAAAATTCCTTCACTGAGTTCTTGTATTGAAAGAACCACAAAAGAACACGGACACTACCCAATTATGCTAGATAGTTTCTATTTTGCTGGTGCAGAATTCAACTTTTTTATTCTAGGATTTCCCAAGAGGATTCTAGTGCAATATTTGTTTAGTCAAATATGAGCTCATTTGACTCGAAAAATTTCTATGGGGTCGTGACTAGTAACTTTATATTGCTTTTAGAAATGAAAATGAGAAAATATTATCTTCTTTGTCATTCCACCGAAGAAATCATTTAAGGATTTCATGGACACAGAGAACACTCCCTTCAGTGAGTGAAAAACATACTCTTCCTTGGGGGACTCAAAAGCATCAATTTAGCACAATGCTATGACTGATTGTGTTATATGTGTGTTGTCGCGCAGAGTGTCTAGGCACCGCGACAATGCTCAGATCGGGGGCTGTCACCCTAATCCTCAATCTCTCTGTTTAAGCCGTCTCCCTAAAGCAGGCTAAGGGGGGTAGACCCTATGGGATAAAGGAGAACCAAGCAATCAAATACTTGATTTAAACTTAGCAAGACTTAAGATTTAATTAGATTTTAAATGATAAATACCAGTGGCTTTAATGATCTTGCCAGGTAAAATGTAAACCCAACAATTGATTAGTTATTGGTGCAAAATGTCTAACATGTAACGAGCACTAAGAAACTCAAGCAATAATGACCTATTTCAACGTTTAACATATGCATGATGCTTTAAATTTCAAAAGATACAACAATTTTAATCAACCACGAAATTTAACAATTCACCAATCTTGATCCCAGAGCTAAAAGATGTATGCTTCGAGAACCAAATTCAGGAAAATCTACCACCTTCAAATAGTTAATCTCTAGATATAAAAATTTAAGCACATTTAACTATGACGAATACCACAAAAATTCTCTTTGAGATTTTTTTTTTTACTTTAGCACCAAAGAAGCTTTAAATTCACAAATTTAGAAAATCTTTTTCTCAATATGCTAAGCAAGACTTAATGCAATAAATGATCAACAAAAGATTTTCAATTTTAAAGTGACCAAACACATCCAATTTGCTCAAAAATTTATATATATATTTTAAATGTTTTTGGACTTTCGATTTTTTTTTTTTAGGGTTTTAAAAATAAAATAAATCTAAACCTAAATAAAACAAATAAAAATAAAAAAAGTGCAAATAAAAAAAAACTCAAATCTAAATCTAAATAGTACAAATAAAAATCCAACTTTTAGATTTTTTAATTATGAATGAAATAGAAGTCAAAGTGATAAAAAAAGGAAAACAAAAACAAAATAAAAAAAATCGCAACTCTAAACTAATGCCTATATATAAAAAAGAAAGAAAGGAAAGATCAAATAAATAAAATTACCCTAACGAATATCTAAATAAAAGGAACTAATATAAACTATCACCATACGTATTATGATAATGAAATAAAAAACGATGAAAAGAATTAACCCTAGCCCAAAAAATATCGAAGTGTGTTGTTGTCGTTCTGCAAGTTTGTGGCGGGGTGCTCGACGGTAGACAGAGAGAGGACTCAACAGCGGAAGAAGGATCAAGGTTAAAGGGAAACGATGGCAGCTAGGGAACGAGGGAGAGTAGGCGACTATGGAAGAAAACACGCAGGTCTGATGAGGAGCAGTAATAATTGCATGGAGGAGTCAGAAACTTGAATGGAGGCTGCGATGAAGGTTCAATGGATTTGTTTGTAAGTTTGGAGGTCGATTGGAGGGACGGTGTCACAAAGAGCAATGGATGAAGCCTGCGTAGGGCCGACAGACAGCGTGGGAGAGAAACGTGAGGAAATGGGACAACTGCATGGTAATTTGGTGGATGCGGAGCAACAAAAGCTTTGTAGGGTTTGAGGATGAGGCTGCGTAGAGGGAAGAAGAACAACGGAGGGGCGTTTTGGCAACGAAGGAATGAGGGCGCTGCGTGAAGGTGGCGTGGAGATGGCTGGAAATGCAGGTTAGAGCTATGTGTAGCGTGAGGATGGCAGATTGCAGAGGTAATTTGATGAGGCAGCAAAGAAGGGGTTTGCGTATAGAGGAGAGGGTTTGAGGAGCGTAATTTTTTTTTCGATTTTTGTTTGTTTGTTTGTTTGTAAAGAATGAAACCCTAGGCAGCAGCAGACAGATGACCCAGAAACCCTCAAAATTCTCTAGAAAAATTTTAGATCCTTTTGCTTCAAATTTTCCTGATCTGAAATAAATACCCCTGCAGGAGTTGACTCTGAGGCCAGATCTTACCCTCCAGGGCCTAGATCTGTCTTCAAACAAGAAATTCCCTTCAGATCTGCAACCTGCGATGAGAAAAACAAAATATGCAGAAACAAAATGCAATCAAAAACTCCAAAAACCTAGCTAAATAATTACAGTAATTACAAACTAAAGGCTCTAAGTAGCCAGATTTATCATTATGTCACAAATATTTTAAAATTTTAAGTCTAAAGTGGGTTGCTTCAGAGAAAACCCTTCATGCATCAACAATGGAAGTTCTAATGACAAGCCTGGGATTCAATCAAGCTGGGCCCTTCAGAAAATGCTGATCAGGAGTTCGCTGGTCCAACTGAAAACATCCCTGAACGCCCGACGATCTCAAAATCAAAAATTCCCTGCACAACTCAATTCAACCATTAACATAGAGAGAGAAAACAATAATAAAATTCAGATTTAATGGAGATACCTGCCATTATATTCAGAATTAAAACTTCCATTCAAACCCTAGTGATCAAACAAGATACCTGTGCTTAAATCACTCTTCATAAAGCTATCATCAATGGCTGAAAGGAAATTTATGCATGAAAATAAAACATCTTACAACATTTCCACGAAAAGTAACACCAACAGAAATTAACCCCAAAGTCTTTCTTTATTGTACATAAAAAAACGATTACAAGAGAGCTTTCACTTAGCACACGACTCCAAGATCGAATGATTTCAACTGAAAACTGACCTCCTATTTAAATACAAATCTTCCAATGGCTAGTTCGAGTGATCCTTGTCAAAGTGATCTCGACCGTTGATGAGGATCAAAATTTCTTTTAATCTCATCCATCGAAATTTTAAATTATTGAGGAAATTCAAAATTATCAATTAAATGCATTTTAATTAATTCAAAAATTAAAATTTTGAATTAATTTCCTCAAATTTTGACTTTGACTTAATCCTCGGGACCAAGGGCATAAAATTTTAGCAAAATAATCAATTAACCTTAGTCCTTGGACCTTTTAAAATTTAATTTTTTAAAGAACCCTTGAATTGAGCCTTTGGAAAATTTAAAATTACCTAGGACCTATGAGTTATGAGGGGATAAATTATTTTTCTAACCCTTAAGACATTTTACATCATGATTTTTTACATTTTTACATCTCAAGGGGGAAAACCCATTTGATATAGACCCTCATAGACTACCCAGTTCTGCGACACAAACATAATTTAGCAGATCAAACAATTTGTAATAAAATAACCTAACCAAATAGTTAGGATTATTCCCAAATCACTTTTACATAGATTCGATCTAGCACACTAGGACTCCCCTAAGATTCTAATAACAAAATCCATTCCGGCTTTGGGGTAAGGCTAGAGGAAAACTCTGCCGATCATGGATCGATGAGACAAAAAAACTTCCGGAACGTAGATCATCACCAGAAAATTAGGTTTACTTAGGCAATTACATACATGACACGGATCTGCTGAGATTATTTACAATTTACACATGCAGACTGGGTTTACAATATAACATGATCAGGCTGATGATGATAGCCGAACGGCATGAACACATTGATCAAGTGCTATCCCTTTTGCGAAAAAAGGGGGTGTACTGCTATGGGTCGTTGACACGTAGTGGTCAACGTCTGGCTCTACTTGGGGACACATTGCTGCACTATAGGAATGTGAGAATCCAGAATCTGCATCCACGCAATACACAACAAAACATAAGTAGCGTCCATCAAAAAATCATCATATAACATTAAGCACAGGAAAGATATAAGCTCTTCATTTATTAACTATCTAGTAACATGAAAAGTAAATCTAATCCTAAAACAGAAATGAAATGCTGAAAAGACAAGACGTAGGGTTAGAAATACAATACAGAGGATGCCCCATGGCATCAAATGTCATCTTTGAAGAATAGCTTGAACATTTGGCCATTTGCAGGTAAGTCAAGTGGTTCGCCATCCAATCTGCTCAAGTGGAATGAGTTTGGTCCAGCAATGTCTAGCCCAACATCAACACAGAGGAGAGAGGTGGTCGTTCAACTTTCCATTTTTTGGCAGAAATGGCAACTAGTGGCTTGCGGGATCAGGACAGGTTTGGCAGACCATCCAACTACGTCATCTGGAAAGATAGAATGTCTTTCCTTCTAGATGAGCATGCCCTCAAGACATACGTAGATAGCATGGTGGTTGAACCTGTGGATGCAGATCTGCTGAAGAAGTACAGAGATGAGATGGCGAAGGCAAAGAGGATGATCCTGGATGGAGTCAAGGATCACGTGGTGTGTCACGTTGCTAGCAGAGGGACTGCTAAGGAGATGTGGGATGCCTTGGCCACGTTATATTAGGGATATTTCGAGCAGTGGAAGATGTACTTAGAGCAGAAGCTGAGATCTTCTCAGATGCAGAAGGGAGAGCGTGTGGATCCATTCCTCATGAAGCTGAAAGAAACCCATGATGAGTTGTTTGTTGTGGGGCATACACCTCAGGATTAAGAGTTGGTTAGACTGGTCCTCAATTTTGTCTTAGATGAGTGGCAAGTATTTTTCCAGACTATCCTGGGCAAAGCAGCATTGCTTAATTGGGATGAGATGTGGGCAACTCTAAAACAAGAGGAGCTTAGGAGAGACTTGGTCAAGGTCAAACTTGACAGAAGCAGTAGCAGCAGTGGGTCGAAGGCCAAAGAGGAGGAGGATAATGCAACCCTTGCATCGAAGGGGCAGCAAGAGCAGCGAAGACGTAAGAAAGTGTCAGGCCAGGAGTTAACTCCTCAAATGTAATTGTGTTATTCATTTAGGTTGTTCATTATTATATACAAGAGAGAGTGACTGTTCAGTTCATTTTCCAATGACTCTCCATTTCCTCTATTATTTATTTACACTAATTACAGTTGTTCACACAATCCCTATGATTAGGTGTCAACATTGCCCCCCTTAATCTGAAGGGATGTTGGTGAGTCCAAGCATTGTTCTGAATCTTTCAAACTTTTCTCTTCCAAGCGCTTTGGTGAAGATGTCTGCAATTTGCTCATTAGTGGAACAATGGCGAAGATGGATTTTTTTGGCCTAACATGATGTCGAATCAGATGATATTTTGTATTGATGTGCTTTGTTCGATTATGGAACTTTGGGTTTTTGGCCAACTTTATTGCCGAGGTATTGTCAATCATGAGTGGATTCGATTGTACTTGTTTTACCTGCAAATCTTCCAGAATTTTCTTGAGCCACACAATTTCTTTTGTTGCCTCAGCTGCTGCCACATATTCTGCCTTTGTTGTGGAATTTGCTAGAACTGATTTTTTGCGTGATCTCCAGGAGACATCTCTTGATCCAAGACCCATAGCATAACCCGAAGTAGATATCCCTTGTCTCCATCGAAGTATGAATCAGAGTATCCAATCAAGCTTAAGTCGCCCACCTGTGTATACTTGATTCCAAAGTCTTGAGTTCCCTTCAAGTACTTTAGAACTCTTTTTGCAGTAGACCAATGTCCCTCACAAGGCTTTTGCATAAA
>APFE031023864.1:37056-125971 GCA_000404065.3 Pinus taeda | reverse complement strand
CAGCTTGAGAAGCCTTTCTTCTTCTATCCCCGTCATGACAAGTGAGTGGTCTGATGCTTTTCTCACCTCAAGCTTGCCATCAAACATATGAATGGAGTGTCCTTGCTAGCGGATGTGGACCAAGGACAACAAGTTTCTCCTCAGCTGTGGGAGATATAAAACATGATACAAATGGAAGTCTGGAAGACCAAGCAATTTAACCCTGATTGTGCCAAGCCCTGATGGCTTGAGTTTTGATTTGTCTGCAAAGTATACTGCTCCATCAACATTGTTAGTAAATTCTTCAAAAAAATCTTTTCTAAAAGTCATGTGGCAAGTTGTTCCCGAATCAAGCAACCAATCATTTTTCCAAGAAGCAAGTGAAGCATTAAATAAGTCTTCATTTACTCCAATATTACAGTGTGCCACAACATAGTGAGCGGATTTAGGTGCTTTACCTTTCTCTTTGTCATTAGTTTTACCTTTGGGTTGGTTTCTTTCCTGCTCAATTCTGTCCCAAGGCAACTTGCATGTGGATGCATCATGTGATCCATCTCTTTTGCAGCGTATGTAGTGCAAATCTGACTTTTCTCCTCTAGAGTGTCTGCCCCCCCTGCCTCTGAAATTTCTTCCTCTTCCTCTTCGACCACCTCTTCCTCTGAAAGAATCTTGAGCAAGATTCTTCTCTCTATGTGCAAGGCACACAGCCTCTTCAGAAGACTGAGGAGTTGTCTTCTTCCCAAAAGCTTTCTCTCTTTTCGCAAATTTTTTCACAAGGGAGTCAAAGGTAATATCTTTGAGGTTTCCATTTGCTTGCAATGACTCAAGATAATTTGAATAAGTGGGATAAAGTGCCTTGAGAAAAGCTATCAGAGGAATGTCCAATTCAACATTAGTGACTTTGATATCATGCATAATAGATTTCACTTTTGATGTAAGAGTAAGAGGATCATCATTTTGTAATTCAAGGGTGAACAATTTAATCATGAGTTGAACAACTTCAGGTGCACTGTGAGTCATAGAGTTCCTTCAGTTTTTGTAAGGTTTCGAAAGCATTTGAAAATGGTGAAATATGGCAACTCACCTCTTCATTTACTGATGTTGCAATCAGTGCATAAGCCTTGCTGTTCTTGTTTTCCCAAATGGCGAATTCCTTGTCTGAGGTAGTTTGTTCTGGCTCTTTGTCTCTGTTTCCAACACACACTCCTTTCCACAGCTCATTAAATTCGAGAGTGTGTTTGTTTTTCCGTGACCATTCTGGATAGTTCTCCTTCCCAGTGAGAATCACTCCCACAATAGATATTAGTGAATGCATTTTAAAATTTTTTTTCACCTTGCTTCCAAAAAAATGCACTTTTGGTGGTTAAAAATTGCACTTTGACATATTAAAAACAAAGGTATTATTTTGGGGAGGTAATATATGGGGGAGGGAATATTTAGGGAAGGTGGTATATAGGAAGCCAAACTAGTCAAACGCAGGAGTGTTAACTATGTCAGCCACTTTGAAAACAACATTATGAAAACAACATTATGGGAGCCCAACTGCGTGGTATATTGGGATAGCGTATATATGAAAACATCAGTAGCGTGGAGACAACATTATATATGCTAGCATATATTTGAAAACAACATTAGCGTGGAGACAAGATTATATATGTGGAACAATGCTTATATACACTAGCTTTATACATATATGGAACATTGTATAGAGGTCAACGTAATATGGAGCAATGTTTATGAATACAGGAAGCAATATTCCATGTAGAAGATTTAAAAGTCCATCTCTATGTTTGCAGAAAACGACCTTCAATATAAGGTCACGGGCTCGTGGGTCTCAACAGGTAACCACAGTCGTGTCACGCCAAATCTCAAGCGATAACCTTCTAGAAAGTAATCTCTCCATCACTGCCTGAAGGCTCCATCAAGCTTCCGCTGTGCCAAAGGGCTCAATTGAGGTATTTCAATGTCAATCAAAGCATGAACTGGAAGAAGTTCAGCTTGCAGAACGGCATTTTTTTTTCATCAGCGTAATATTCAGTTGGGAGAGGTATGGGAGAGCAGTGATTTGAGGAGCAACGCTTATAGACCACACTAATGCAATATTCAGAGAAAAACGCGGCAGAGCATGAAAGTGGAGGAGCGTGGGAGACGATACCATGTGAGGAATAGAAAAGCATATGATAGTGCACCATTCAGGCTTCTGGAGCATGACAAAGGTGTCAGTTCTGCAGAGTAAGCAGAACATAGGCCAGGAGGGAGTTACCAGGGCAAACTATTATGCCAAAGATAGAGATGGCTCTGATACCATGTTAGGCCAGGAGGTAACTCCTCAAATGTAATTGTGTTATTCATTTAGGTTGTTCATTATTATATACAAGAGGGAGTGACTGTTCAATTCATCTCCTGATGACTCTCCATTTTCTCTATTATTTATTTACACTAATTACAGTGGTTCACCCAATCCCTATGCTGAGATGTCAACAGAAAGACGTCTCAAAGATCAAGTGTTTCAGATGTGGTAAGATGGGTCACTACGCTACTCTGTCCTCTCAAGAAGAAGGACAAGGATGAGAAACACGATCCGAAGGCTGTGCCTGCAAAGATCGAAGAGGAGTTCGCCATGACAACCGAGATACCTCCAGGAGGGAGGTGGGCTGATTTGGAGTTGTAGTTCGAAAGAGCTACAGATGGGCAGGATCCTTGAGGAGTCCACCTCTTGGATCAATATGTTATTATGGGTGCCCAGTTTTGCAGTAGTAGGATGGACTAGTGTCGGATGGTGCCAAGGAGTGGAGGAGAGACAGTTGCAGTGGCTAGGAGCGCCAAAGTCTGAGCAAGTTGGCAACAGTGCAGATGACACAGAGCAGAGCTTAGCAACAACACAGTAGATTCAGAGGGTCAGTGCAGAGACTAGCAGTAGGCAGGGTCCAACATTCACGTGGTATCAAACTGAACACAGTTAATTCAGTTATTTTGGATGTTTTTCCGTTGCTATAAGCAACAGGTTGCAGTGCAGTAGTAGTTGGTAGTGGTAGTGCTAGCAGTAGCACAGATGCAACACTTGAGAGGGAACTGTAGTATGGATGTAGTGTTGACAGTGGCAGTGTCAGCAACAGTACAATTGCAGCAACAATGCAGTAGTTGGTGGACAACATGTCAGACATCTGTAGTGCAGAGGACGATGCTTCAGAGTCAGAGCAGTATGCAACAACAGTATATTGCTAGAGCAGATTCCTTGCTAAGAGGGAGTGTTGATTTGGGGTAGTATCAGATATGCTCTAGGCCTCAAATTTTGTAGGGAAGCTTGGGCACATGCATTCCAAAGAACCCATAAAGCGTTTTGGAAAATTCCACCCAGAAATGATTTTATTAAAATAATTAATATTTTTGATGGAGTTCCTAAGTCTAAACTTAGGAAAATTAAAATATTAATGGGTATTAATCTAATTGTGGGTGTAACTTCTAGAAGAAGACGAAGATCAAGCCAAAACGATCTGAGCCTTTGATTAGGAGTTAATCTAGGCCGTTGGTTGTCCAACAGAAAGATATAAGAAGGGGCTTGAGGGTCATTTGGAAAACACACTGAGAGATCAAGAGATCGAATTTCTGAAGTGAGAAGTTCTCAGGAGGAAATTTAATTGAGATTTTTTGTAGTAGAGGGGCAGTAATAGCATTTGGAGAGAGTGATTTTCTCAACTAGAGAATCATCAGCAGAGAGAGGCAAAGAGTAATCCAATGGTGGCAACGTTGAGCCAGAGGGGTTGACGCAGAGCCATGCAGAGGCAACACAGAAGCCAAGAGAGAGTCCGAAATTTGCAGAAGGAATTTGAGTTTTAGAAGTCGGGAGCTGGGGTGTGAGACCGAGAGGCAGAAATCGAATCTCCTGGGCAGCATATCGACCTACCATAGGATTGATGTTGTCCCTAGAGAGCTTGACGTTGGGCTAACACAGAGGCAGCTAGAAAAGCCAGGGGAAATCATACTAGGGTTGGATCAGCCAGGATTTCCAGTGATAGTGTGAGGTAATCTCACAAATCTTTCTGCCAATATTTCTCTTTCTGTAACTGAATAACCTGAGAGGTATTCAGAGATGTATTCAGAATTTGCCACTGCTCAATAATAATAAACCCTCAGAACTGCTGCATCGGTTTTCTCGCATTGGGTTTTTCCGTGGACATTTGTCCAAAAATAACAGTGTCAATTGTGTTGTATTTTCTTGCTTGCTTAGTCTCTTGTTTCTGCATAATATTTAATTAAGTGAAGGCTGTAGTGTATGTATTACGATATTTGACGTAGGAAACTGCAAGTAATTTGTTTAAAGGAATTTAGCAAATAGGAGTAATATCATCAATTTGCTGCAGTAGGGATTCTGAGTTTAGGAATTTTCACAGGACTAACAACTGTAAGTTTAAGTGAAGGCCATGAACAGGGAAAGGAAATTGGAGAATGCATTTTGAAGTGCTACTGAAAGAAGGAAAGTCAGATCCGACTTAAGAATATGTTGCTGCATATGAAGTAGGAAGAAAAATATATGATTGAGGAATCTCCTGTCAAAGATTTGGTTGATAGTCCTACTATGGAAAATTGAGAAGCAACATCTGTTGCTTGGAACACCCTGGAGGTTTTTATTTGATTATTTACATGTGAAAGTATGTTATTGATTGGGGTTGTGTTTGTACAGGTGAATCTCTCTAAGGATTTGATAGCATGCTGGTTACCAATCAGTTTGATTGGGAGAGATTGGTTATTCTTGATCTGCTGGACCAAGTGGGGTTGAGGCTTTGCGAGTGAAGCATTGCTTGGGCAGACATCTGGTTGGCACTTAGTGCTAATGTCTGGGTCCCGAAGTTGGAAAGGTGGTGTTAATCAAAGAACTCTGTTTTAGATATACACCTGGAATTTTGGGTTCGATGGTTAGCAAGTAACCCTGATGGTACCTAGAGGGGCTGAAATCTTGAGTCCATCTTAGTCCCACTTGGATAGATTGCCTTGGTCAGGAATCTAGTCCTTGCGGTGCCTAAATTGTTGAGTGACTGGTTGGATAGATTGCCCTAGTTAGGAATCTAGTCAATGGCATTGCGGTGCCTAAAGTTCTTCATGGTTCATATAGTTTGAGATCTTCCATTGTATATGTACATTATGAATACCTCCCTAGTTAAGAGTGAGTGTTGGAAAGAGTAACTATGTTCGGTCTTCAATAATGTACTTGAGTCATTATGTAATGTACTTATCAAAAGAATAAAGAAAATTATTATTATTATTATTGTGACTTATTAAAGCATGGGTTTCATGCTTGGGTCATGATGTTTTAGGTCAAAGTTCCCATTGTGGATTTCTAGGATTTATTCCGAGTCTATAGAATTATTGTATATTTAAAGAGACTCTTCTTTCACTTTCGAATCATGTAAAAAGGTTTAGTATTGAGTCAAATATGAATTATGGAACCTCCACACCATGTCGGTCTAAGGGAAGATCAAGTCGGCCTAAGACCCTATTCAACCTCACAAGAAACCTATAAAAGGAAGGACATCGAATTCATTTGGATCATCACTTCTCATCAAGTTCGAATTCTATCTACCGGGAAGAAGTGTGAAAATCTGTTTGTTGGGCAGAAGTGCGAAGTGGGTAGCTGGGAAAGTCTGTTGTCGAAAGGCCGAAGTAAATGCGAGTTTTGGGGAGTCCAAGGAATCAAGGAAAATCGAAATTTTGGTGGTGGTTTCTCTCTGTTTCGTACTCTTGATTGGGAGATCAAAGTCTTCCAAGTTGGATTGCTGCTAGAAGCTTCTGGCTGCTGCAACTTGCTGCATAGTTGAAGTTAATGGGAAGAAGTCAATCTTTTGGAGGCTTACTTGGTGTGGAGGGAAGGTCTGGTCTTGGTCTAGGGTGAAGATTTTCAAAGAATACTATTGAAAGGAATAATTACTTTGACTGGGTTTTCCCCTCGAGGGGGGTTTTGCCCTGGCATGTGCCTACATCTTGTGTCCATTATTTTATGTGTTGCTGCTTTTGGTAATTGCTTGATGAACTAAAGAAAGAAGATATAAAGGATCGTAATAAGAAGAAACATCACAAGTAATTATCAATATCAAGAAAATCTTTACTGCCTTTATAATTTTCCCACATAATGATTTCTAGGAGATTGTGCCATGACCAGAAGGCAAATCAGTAGTAGGCTTACATTGGGTGTACAAGGTGAAGCATGGAGCAGATAGGAGTGTGGAGAGACCTTGATTTCTGGGGAAGTTTAATCCATGTTATTTGCTACCCTTATTCTTCACTTAATCTTGGAGAAAATGTAACTCTGTAGTTTTCAAATTGTCCCAGTGTTCCAAAAAGCTTTAGTGGCCTAATGGCATTCATCTTGAGAATAGAAAGTTTTGGGTTCTTTTCTTCTTTCATGAGATCAATCTATCTTTGTACTTGAAGTGTCTAGGACATATATGTTTCTACATTGGAATTGTTTACTGTATAGTTAATTCAACGGATTTTGCTATGTATTTTTAATCTTGTTTTGGTATAACCTCTGCTTCAATTTAACTTGAGTTTCTTAGTTTTCTGGCTTTCATAATAATACATCATAATTATCTTTTAGACATTGACACAAACTATGCCTTTGGAGGTCATAACATATAACGGCATGGAATACATTCTAGTTTGGCAAATGTGCCTTGGAGGGATGAATCAATTACATTTCAGATATGTTCTCATTAATATTTTTAATAATTACAGGAAATTTTGTATGTTATTATGTTGATTACAATTTTTAAATATTTCTTGCAGGTTCCAAAGTTCGTACTTATTTCATCAATAGGAGTGACACGACCATGGTTTCCAGTGTCTATTTTTCTCAACACTTTTAAGGGTCTATTAATGCTGTGGAAATTGAAGGTAGTCACTTTTTCTCACAACCAGGTTTCATTGATTGAACAAGTACTTTTAATAAGCCTACCTCCAAATTAGTTTAGAATTTATTTATGTGGATGAATAGATTTATTCTTCGTAAAAGATTAATGAATCATATTTACTTGTGTGGATTCATGTGTCTGAATTTTGTTTTTCACTTAGCTTTCGTTGTATACAATTTATCATGTGACTATTGATCTTAAAAGTTGTACGTGAGATGGAAGACAACATTATCTATTTATAAGGCACTCAGATGATGTTGAATGTCTTGGTAAGTTAGTAGTACACTAAATTCTTATATACTATTTTGACTTGCATGCATGTGTGTGTGAGATTGTTGTATAGAACTGGTGTTTCTAAAATCGAGTAAGGTTAGACTACCCATGGACTAGGAAATAATGACTGCAGTCTTTTTTGACAATGTTCAGGTTAAAACAAGTTATGTTGCCTTGGTTATGTATCAGATGTAGGATATAAAAATAATATTTTAGTAACAAAAGAATATACTCAACATATAAGTGCCTTGCATCTTCCCTCCTCACAATTGCTTCCTGTAATAAGCTTTTCCTATCTTGACAAGGTTCTCCTCTTCAAGTACTTGAATCATACCGTAAGTGATTGCATCTTATCCCGAAGTAATCATCAAGCGTCCTAACTAAATAGAAAACATTCCTGTATAAATTTGGTAGTTTTTCATTACTTTCATGTTTTTAGGTCTTTCCCATGTTTACCCCTCACAACAATGTTTGGAGAACTTTGAATTGCATTCTCATTGTGTCCTGTTGTAAAGGTTTATTGCTTTTCATGTGTGCCTAAACATTTTCTTCAATGTATATTTTAGTTCTACGTAATTTTGGATGCAACTAATCTTTTTCAATATACAGGCTTTGAATTCTTCATTGCCCCTTTGGCAAGCTTCCTTAAAGATTCAGCATCTCTCTATACATTTTCTGTCCATTTATTGCTTTGTTATACCTGCCTGAGCCGGTACTTCTGAAGTGAGAACTGGATTATATTTGTGATAGTTTAGCTTACCTACTGTTGAGGAATAAAAAGTGGTATGTAAACAATTATATTTAGTTTTATCTTTTTCTCTATTGGTTTGATCAACAAGTTTTGTTGTTTAATTATCTGTTAACTATTTAGTTGGCCTTGTTTTAAGTAGATATATGACTGATAAACATAGTATTATTTGTTGGTTTGGGTAATGTTCGAACCGTATGAATATTTATCTTGGGTAGTATTTCTTTTTGTAAACTCTATGTGCACTAATCACAATTAACATGAAGCATGAGTTTGTGAGGCAGTCTTTAGTGTACATTACGTTTTCTTTTCTCTGTTACTGGAACTTTCCCTAAAGGATGTTTCTTGGAAGGAAACATTTAAAGTGTACTAGTTTCTAAAATGCCACTGGAAATCCCTAGGAAACACCTCTAAGCATTTCTTGGACATTTCATGTTGTTAGCCTTATTTCCTTCTATTTGTTAAAGGGAGAAGAAAAACAATGTTAGAGGGAACCAAAATATCTACATTCTAGTTATCTATCCCATTCCTTCTTTCAACTATCTTGTTCTTGTCTGCTTATTATCATAGAACTTGCATTCAATGTTCAATTCTAAATGAATGTTGAGTCTCACCCTTCATTCTCCTTCACTCCACCTAGTGGTAAATACCATAACTTTACAAACAGTTTGTAACTTATAATAACAAAGGAAAACTTATTAGACACTGCATGGAAAGAATTATATTGCTCTAAGATAAGAAAAAACCTTTTCTTTCCATTGGTATGGTCTTCATTTATGACCTATATAATGGACCATGTTGTTGCCTAAAGTGTACACCTAAGGCGCAATGTTCAGAGTAGGGGCTGTCACTCTTGTTATTTTTGTAGCATCAGTTGTGTTCTAGCTACAAAAATTTGTGGAGAGGCTAGAATCATGAGATCTCCAAGACCCGGCAATTGTTTTTGGAAATTCCATCTAGAGATGACTAAATTAGACTATTAACCAATTTTTTAATGTTTCTTAACTCTAAATTTATTAAAACTGGTTAATTAATCATAATTAATTAAGTCAAGGTGAAAATTTATTCATTGTTTGTCGTAACAAATAAACTGCATAATTAAATTTACAGTTAGAAGAATAATTTCCAGTTACTGCAATCCCTGAAATTTTCACAATTCTGATCCCTACTCACTCCGTTTAAGCTCTCTCCTAGACAAGCTAGGGGGGGAGTCCCTGAGGGTAGATGGAAGGGGAAAACTTGTTGGAACAACAAGCCTAGGAGATTAAAGGGGAAGGCAGTCACTCTTATAGGTAACTTGATTAAGGATTGATGAGCAAGTGAAGTTATTATTGTCGAGCAATGATGTTATAGATATATTAAATTAGATTAATGAGACACTTAAGGATTAAGAATGATAGACGAGTGCCTTATTAGCAATGCTCAAATTGCAAATTAGAAACACTTGCAAGTGAAATGTCAAGTCACAAGATAAGTAACTGCTGCAAGGAAAATGTTAGTACGATCATATCAAAATATTACAACAACTGGATATATGAACAATAAGAAATAGACTTGCAGATGTAAATAAAATGCGTACTTCAAGTAAAGTGATATTCAACTAGTCTTTAAAACAAATGCAAGATTCATGTTGAGCTCATGATTCCAATTATATAATCAGCTCAAATGCAAGATGAAGATGCAAGTTCTACCTATGTAAGATGCAAGATCTTGGTTACTTTTAATTATATGCCTATTCTAAGGTAAAATCATTCTCCTTAATTGTTTTGAAACAAGTCTTAGACAAGGCTGTAGAAAAAAGGTCCAAGGAAGGAGGCTAAGGCTTCATTAACGATACCTCCTTTTGCTTATAATAGTGAAAAATCGGAGATCCTGAATCCTATTGCAGTAATAGATAATATTTCTTCTATTTGTTAATTACTTAAACAAATTATTTGCAGTTTTCTACAACAAATATCAAAATACATAAATTGCAACCTTCACAAATAAAATTTTGTGGAAAATAAATACAAGGAAAATACTAGCACATATAACCATAGTGACACAGTAATTGTTGGACAATTGTCCCCGGAAAAACCTAATGTGGGAAAACCAGTGCAACAAATGAGGGTTTCTTTTATTAGTCTTCAACAATAATTTATGTACAAGACAAAATAGAGGAAGAGTCATTGAGAGAAATTTACTGGTGACTTTCTCACACTTCATAGCGATTTTCTGACCCCGAAGAGGACCTCCTGCCTCTTTCGCTAGCCCTTCTGCGTCATTCTCTGTGCTGTGAATGCTTGGGCCCTGCATCAACCCTTTTGCTGTGTTGACCTGCATCCCTCTTCTGTGCTGCCTCCACTAGATTCGTCCTGCACTCTCCGACTATGTTGATGCCCTCTCACTCCCACCTGCAACTTACTCTCTGATTCGATTTTCTCTTGCCGAACTTCAGCGACTGAGAAAATCAATTTGCTTTAGCAACTGGGTATCTGCTTTGGTGCAGTCTGCATCTACCCATCGACTTCTTCTTATAATCTTCTGTTGGAGCACCAACGGCCAAGATTAAAACATAATCAATGGCTAAGATTAACTACAAGTCAATCCATGTCTTCTTCTAGAAGATTCTCACCACGACTTAATTAATACCCTTTAATTAACCAAATTTCCCAAGTTTAGACTTAGGGAACCATTTAAAAAACTTAACTATTTTAATTAAATCATCTCCAAGTGGAATTTCCAGAAATGATTTCTGGGTTTTGGAGAATGCATGTGTCTTACCTTCTCTGCAACGTTTCAAGGTTAGAGTACATCTGATGCTACAAAAATCAACACCCCTCTTAGTGAGGAATGTGCTCTAGTGCTGCAACCTACTGGAACATTACTTTGATTCTGCAACACCTCCTACTACGCTGCGGATGTTTGGCTCTACTATCCACCAACTACTGTGCAATTCTGATATAAGTTGCATTTGTGCTGCTGCTGACCCTGTTGAGTTGCTGTCAACCACTGTCTCTACACTACAACTCCCTCTCATCTGCTGCTACTGCAACTGAGAATCCATTTGCTACTGAAACGGGTTCTCCACCATACCCATCTGTTCCATGAACTGGATGAACTTAGCTCTCCCTAGAACTTTCGTGAGTATGTCTGCCACCTGATCTCTTGTGGGTACATATTGCAACTGGACTGCCCCACGTTGAACACAATCCCCGAAGAAATGACATCTGATATCAATGTGCTTCGACCTATCATGAAACACTGGATTCTCAAAGAGTTTTGACGCACTTGCCTACTGGTCCTACCATTGGTGGTGGGAGGTTCAATCTGATCCTCTACTTGTACCTGCAACTCTGTTTGCTAAGAACTTCCTGGATCTCCTGCTTCTGAGGAGATGCTGTTGCTAGTCACTATACTCGAATCCTGTGACTGTCCCTCTGCATGTTCTACCTGTGGTCCCTGCTGCTGTTGAACTAAAAGAACATCTGATGACTGATCTCGTGTAGGCATCTCTCAATATCTTCTGAAAGCTCTGTCTTCCATGGACTTTACATCTCGCCTTACTACAATCTTCCTGCTGCCAGGAACGTAGATTTTGTATGCCTTTGAGGTCTCGCTATATCCTATGAGATAACTCCTTTTCTGCAGTCTGATCCAACTTACTACGCTTCTCATTTGGAATTGTGACAATAGGCCACAATCCCAAATATTCTCAGATGACTTACCTCGGGTTTCTTCCTTGAGAAGACTCCCTCTGGCGTTTTTTTCCCCAAAGCCCTGTGAGGTGTCTTGTTCTAACTGTACACTACTATGTTGCATGGTTCTGCCCATAGGAATCTAGGCAAATCCTGATCATATAACATGGCCTTTGCTGCCCCGATTATGGTCCCGTTCTTCCGCTCCGCTACTCCATTCTGCTGCGGATTGTAGGGAGCAGTCCATTCTCTTTTGATACCTTCCTTGGTGCAGAAATCTGTGAAGTTTTTATCTGTCTATTCTCCACAATTATTTGAACGTAGTACCTTGATCTTTTTCCCTGTCATGTTTTCTACGAGAGCCTTGAACTCTCGAAATCGGTCAAAGACCTCATCCTTGGTCTACAAGAAATAGATCCAGGTTTTTCTAGAATGGTCATCAATGAAGATGACGAAATATTCGCCACCGCTAAGAGCTCTGGTGGACATAGGGCCACAAATATCTGAGTGTATCAATCCCAACATGCCATTGGCTCTGTTATCACTTCTGGGAAATGTTGCTTTTGCATACTTTCCAATTACACATCCTCGACATAGATCATCATGCTCGGTGGTGAGAGCTGAAACTCCTGTTACCGTCTCCCTGAGCATCTTGAGTGCTCCATGGTGCAAGTGTGCCATCCTCTTGTGCCATAGTTCATTAAGCTCCTTTCTACTGTTGTTATTATTGCCTATCAATGCCATTGGAGAATCAATTTGCAATCTATATAGCCCGTTGCTTCGAACTCCAATCTGTCTCACCTTCTTCCAGGTGGGATGCTTGACATATACTTTCTTTCTGACAAAGTATACATCGTATCCCTTGTCCTGCAACTGGGACACTGAAATCAGGTTCATGCCCAATCCTGACACATGCAGTACATTCGTGGCTCTAGTACTGGTTTCTGCTTCTGTTTAAAAATCTATGGTGCCTCTCCCTACTGGAGTACACTTCATTCTATTGCCCATAGTGTGAAAATTCCTGCATCTAACACATCAAAAACCCCTACTGCAATTTCTGGTTTACTATGTCCTACTTGTTCTTTACATTAACAAACTAATCTAATTGCATAAACATCGAAGTAAACACAAATGCAGCCTTCACAGATATATAGATCATGCACTAAAGTAAACAGAAACAATAACACAAGGGACACCGTTATTTTTGGACAATCGTCCCTAGAAAAACCCAATGCCGGAAAACTGGTGCAATAGATATGAGGGTTTGTATTATTAAGCAGATTCCAGGAATACAACTAGGGTGCTAGAAATGGCTCACCCAACAGAGAATGTCCTCGACAGTAGTACCTCTATCCAGAGACAGATATTCTGGCAAATCAACAACCGAACGATCAAACCCACAGCGACTCTAACTGTTCCTTGTGTTGGACAACGAAAGCTGCTCCAAGCACTGCTCTGGAACTGCGTCACTATTCAGGAACTCCGTCACCCTCTCTCGCTGATCTGCTTTCAGTCTGCCCCACAGAATCTCCCTAGCGCTACCTCTGAAGCCTAGCACCAGTCTCTACAGCCCTTTGCACTGCTTGCGTTAGCCTCTACAGCCTCTTGCGTCCTCTGCGTCAGCTCCTGCTGCCTCTGCATCAACCCTTCTATGGCCTGCACTGTCTCTTTGGCATTACGCTGCCTCTCTGCTATGTATTCTTCAGCCTCGGATGAAAATCCCTCGCTGAACTGCCCCTTGTTGCAACTAATCACTAACTCGATTTCCTCGGCAAACCTTGCCCCATAAAATCGAATTCTTGATCTCTCTTGGTGTGTCTCCAAATGACCCTTAAGCCTTCTCTTATACTTTTACTGTTGACGATTCGACGACTGAGATTAAGTCCATAATCAACGGTTAAGATTAGAACTGGCTTGATCCTCGTCACTTAGAACTTTCTCACCCATTTTATATTAATACACATTAATATTTTTTATTTTCCTAAGTTTAGACTTAGGGACCCATTAAAAATATTAATTATTTTAATATCTCTTCATCCAAGTGGAATTTCTCCAAATGATTTTTGGGTCTTGGAGATCTCATGTGCCTTAGTCTCTCCACCAAATTTCATGGCTAGAGCATATCCGATGCTACCCAAAATCAACACTCCCTCTTAGCAAGGAATGTGCTTTAGCAATGCTTCACCATAGAAGCATCACACTGATCTCCCGCATCGGTCCCCTGTGTTGATGCTTGGCCTGCTGCCCCACATTCACTGCATCGCTGCTTCTTGTATTGCTGCCTATGACACTGCCACTGCCGCTGCTACATCTGTACTGCAACTCCCTCTCAACATGCTGCATCATGGTGCCCATAGCACCGCCACTGCTAACGGCTGCAGTGCAACTCAGTTATCGAGAAGTAAGTAACTGACTTCTCTCAAACACTGACATCCTAGCCAGTCTGGAAGCCTCGTGATGCTGAAATTACCTTAACTGCTATCCCGTGCTCCCTCTGCTGCCACTGCGCTGCTGCGAACACCTCTGTGCCTCTCACTTGCTGCAACCTTACTGCGTTGCTACAAAGTTCTGCACTTTAGCACTGCCCTTCCGTTCCATCACCCCTTGCTCCGCCTGACACCTGTCATCATGCTACTGTCGTTAAGGGCTCCCGTAGCCGTATGTGATCCAAGAGTTTGGGCACCTCAAGGATCCTGCCCATCCATGTAGTCCTCTCGACTACAGCTCTATGTCTCGTCACCTCTTCTCTAGAGGCGCATGAGCACTCATGGAACAATCATCATCAGTCTCGACATCCTTCTTCGCCTTTGCTGGAGCAGCGTTTGAGTCAGAAGCTTCTCCCTTGCCTTTCTTCCTGGGGCACTGAGAGGAATAATGTCCTAGCTCCCCACAGTTGAAGCACTTGACCTTGGAGATATCTTTCTTCTTCCTCTTCTGAACCCCCTGTTGTCCTGCAGATGCTAGAGCTGCATCCTCCTCCTCTTTCTTGATTCAAACTCCCTTACCACTACTCCCTGCTTTGGTCAATCTCTTGATCTCTTCCTGTCGAAGAGCTGCCCACATCTCCTCCCAATTGGGGAGAGTCGCTCTGCCCAAAATGCTTTGGAAAAACGTCTCCTAGTCCTCGAAGACTACATTCAGAGCTGTCTTGACCATGAATTCTGGATCTGGTGTAGACCCCACGGAAGTAAGCTGGTCGCGAATTCCTTGCAACCTGAGAAGGAACGGATCTATCTCCTCTCCTTTCTGCATTTGAGATGACCTCAGCTGATTCTCTAATAACATCTTCCGCTGCATAGAAGAGCCTTGGTATAAGGTGGTCAGCATCTGCCACATCTCCCTTGTTGTGTTCTTCTTAGCAATATGTGGTATGACATGATCCTTAACCCCGTCTAGGATCTTGCATTTCGCTTTTGCCTTGGCCTCCTCATACTTCTCATTTGCATTAGGTCAACTGGGATAGCTATTGTTTTCATGGCATAGTCCTTGATGTGATGTTTATCTAGGATTGCTAGGATCCTCGCCTTTCAGATGACAAAATTGGAAGCCTCGTCCAATCTATTATGATGCTTCAATCTGTTTACTGCCATCTCTGCTCCTCTTCGCTAGACTCTCTCTGAGTCCTGATTTCCCTCTCAGAAATGTTTCGGCCACTGTCGAATCACTCCTCTCCAATCCTCCTTTGCGGTTGCAACTCGGATCTAGATTTCTTGGCTAGAAATCTGTCAAGGTAGTGCTTTCCTCTACCTTGGTTCAGTCTCCTTAGACATTGTTCTGCACTGACAAAAACAACGTCCCACAAGCTCCACAAATCAGAATTTGCTCAGCTTCCTTTGCCTCGACAAATGAAGAATTTGAGCCCTTCTGGCTCTGCGCAATCACAGTGAGAGCTGGATTAGCTCCTCTTGGCTGCTGCGTCACTCCTTCCTAGCTGAGAAAGATGACTTGGCACTGTGTAGGCCTGATCTGCTCCCCTCTGTGTTGATTTTTGGTAGTATCAGATGTAGTAATGTAAACTTTGAAACGAGAACTGACATTGATACTCGTTTCGTAGAGATAGCAAAAAAGTGACCCGATTTTGAAAAGGGGCGATGTAGAACACATTTTTTTAGAGCATAGTTTTTGGCACTTCAATCTTTTTTATGTACATTACGTTTTAAAATGCTAGTGATTTGCATGCTGATTTAAAAAAGTGGTGATTCTGCATCATGCCCTTCTTTTAAAAGACCTATTTTTTGACTTTAAATTTTCTGATGTATGAAATGTAAATAATTATTTTCTAAATTTAACAATTTGTTGACACTTTAAATTTGTTACTGTATTAAGTGGATATTTTTTTTACACTAAGTTTTTTATGTCAATTTATTTTGACATAGAAAAAAGTATAAAAAGTATATATAAAAAGACAAATAAAAACATAAAAAATGTAAAAAAAAATATTCCGTAAACAAAAAAAGAAATTAGAAAAAATTAAACAAATTAAAAAACTATAAAACTAAGTAAAAAATAGGAAATTAAAAAAAATAATAACCAAAAACTTAAAAAAAATAATAAAAAAATTATTAAAAACATACTAAGATTTAAAAAATAGAAAATTAAACATAAAAAAGTAAAAAATACTAATTATGTTAAAAACATTTTAAAAAAAACAAAAAAAAATAAAACAAAAATATACTCAAATAAAAAAAAAACCAAAAAATTAAAATTTTAAGAATATATATATATTTTTTCAAAAATTTAAAAAAAATTAAAAAAACATTTAAAATTAAAAAAAATATCTATTTTTGATTTAAAAAAACCATTTAAATTTTTTAATGAAACCATATATTCTTTTATTAAAAAAAGAAGAAGTAAAATTATAATATATATATATATATATATATATATATATATATCTATTTTCAAAACCACATAATTATTTTTGTTTTAAAATAAATATTTTTTTATTAAATAAAAAACTACAAGAAATTTTATTTGATTTTTTTTTAAAAACGAAACAATTTAATATTTTTTTAAAATATAAATTTCATATTTGAAAACATAAAAAAAATTTTAAAAAAATAATATTTTTGTTATAAAATTATAGTTGTTTTCTCTTTTTAAATAAATTTATTTAAAAAAAACATCAGTCGAGCTGCCGCCCAACTGCTTGGGCCATGCACGGTGATTCCTTGCAGCGTACCCAGGGGCCAAATCTTCTGCTGATTTGCCATTCATAATTGGATCAGAGACCATTGGAGTGGGGGATTGCCAATACGCTCCCACATCTGCTTGGGCAAGACATTTGCATCCGAACAGAGGTCCAGAATGACCTGATCCATCTCATAGTCACCAATCCGCACTGTTAAGCACATTTCTTGCGCCACGCCCCCACGACGGCTAAATTGAGCTTTTTTTAATACAAATTAGTTTAAAGTTATATATATATATATAATATATATATATATATATATAATTTCTAAATTATATTTTTTGAAAAATTTTAAACCATTCTTTTCAAAATTATGTTTTTATTTTAAAATGTTTTTTCGTTTAAATAAAAATATATTTTGTTTTTTTTTTTTTTTTTTGGAATATGTATGTTTTTTAAATTAAATGGTTTTTTTTTTTTTATTTTTTTTCAATTATTTTAAGGTTATTTTAATGTAATTTTAGTATTTTTTTTTTGTTTGTTTGTTTTTTCTATTTTTTAATCTAATTTGTTTTATTTTTTTTTTAGTTTTTGTTATCCTTTTAAAATTTTTCTATTTTTACTTTCTTAATTTTATTTTTTTTTAAAATTTTGTTTGTTTGTTTTTTCCCAAATTTTTTTATGGTTTATGTGATAAAGAAAAAAGTAATTTTTTTTGAAATTATGTTTTTCTTATTATTATTTCTTTATATTTTAATTTTTTTTAGTTTTTTAATTCTATTTTTTAGTTTAATTTGTTTTTTGTTTTTTTCTTTTCTTACTTTTTTATTTTTTTTTTTTTGTAGTTTTATTTTTTTATTTTTAATTTATTTTTGTTTTAATATATATATTTTTATTTATGTTTTGCTATTTTTTTAAACTTTTTATTTTATTTTTTTTCATTGTTTTAATTTTTAATTTTATGTTTTCATTGTTCTTTTGAAATTTTAATGTTTTTCGGAGTCATGATAAAATCTTTTACACGATTTTTTTTCCCCGGTGGTTCACGAACATCTGTGGTCAAGGGGTGCAGGCTACGTCCACGTAAATTCTAAGGCTGATCTCTAGGATCAAACCCCTCGGCCATCACAGACCTGACCCCAGGGGCTTCGGGTAGAATCGACTCTGTGACCTCCCGTTTTGGCGAGGCACGACTTGACCAGTTGGGCTAACCCTTGGGGCTTTTTTTTACTTTTTGTTCACGGAATCCCATGGTCAGTGGGTCCGCTACGTCCAGGTTCGGACAACGCTAGGGTGGACACACAACCTGAAGGGGGTCGCACCCCTCGGCCTGTTTACTGCCCTGACCCCAAGAGCTTTCGGGAATTGACCTTGTGACCTCTCGATTGGCGAGGCACTGACTTGACCGATTGAGCTAACTCTTGGGGCTAAAATCTTTTACACCATTATTTCAAAATGTTGTAAATTTATCCTAGAAAAAAAATGTTATTCCAGCATCAACATTTTTCGTTTTGAGAGTGTTTTTTGCATATAAAAATTCGGTTTCACTGGCATGTTTTAAAAATGTTGAAAATTGACTCTAAAAAAAAGCCATCGTTCCAATATCAACACTTTTTATTTTCAAGGTGTTTTTTGCACAAAAAATTCATTTTCACTGCCATTTTTAGAACATGTTTAAAATTGACCCTAAAAAAAAACTATCGTTCCAATATACACACTTTTCGTTTTTAGCACCATTTTTCATGTTTTTTCGGGGTTTTTTGACCAGAGTTCCTGTTTTGAGTTTATAGTTCCCGTTTCAAAGTTTACATTGTTATGTGCTCTAGCCTTGGAATTTGGTGGAGAGGCTAAGGCACATGAGATCTCCAAGACCCAGAAATCGTTTGGAGAAATTCCACCCTGATGAGGAGTTATTAAAATAATTAGTCTTTTTAATGGGTTCCTAAGTCTAAACTTAGGAAAATTAAAATATTAATGGGAATTAATAAAGATAAGGGTGATAAGCTTGTAAGAGACAATCATCAAGTCTGTTTTAATCTTAACCGTTGATTAGAGACTTAATCTCGGCCGTTGATTCATCAACAGGAAAAGAATAAGAGAAGACCTGAGGACCATTTGAAGACACATCGATAGATACTCAGTATCTCAAGGTAAATCGATTCTCAAAGAGAAGGAGATCGATTTCAGAGGGAGAGTTGCAGGTGGAGAAAGAGGAGGGCATTAGCAGTAGTCAGTGATTGAGGAGGAGGTGACACAGGGACATTGAGAGACATCGCAGAGGGAGATGCAACCCTCATGCAGGCTGACACAAAGGGATGCAAAGCCATGTAGAGCCACACAAAGTGATGTAGAAGTGACGCAGAAGTGAGAGAAGGGTCTCCAAGGTGTCAGAAAGGTTCCAGGGGAAAGTCTCAAGTGTTTTTTCTCAGTTTTGTTGTAAAATCATTCCTTGTAAAAGCGATTGTTGTTGAAGATTAAGAAAACCCTCATCTGCTGCACTGGTTTTCCCACATTGGGTTTTTCTAAGGACAATTGTCCAAAAACAACTGTGTTGATGTGATTGGTTCTTATGTATGAATTTTCTATGTGTAATTATGTGATAACTGCAGTAGAATTTATTTTAATATTTGCTGAAGGGATTTCGTAAATAGCTTATTGTGAAGAATAAGTAGGTGAAATAAATCAGTAGTTGTAATAGAATTTCAAATTAGAAATTTTCACATGGTATCAAAGCAGAGATCCGTCAACAGGAGAGAAGAATGGACTATGGGTCAAGAGCATGATGCAAAGACGTCAACTCAAAGGAACTCACACATATTTCCAGAAGATAACACAAGGGACATGGATTACGATTATTCTATGTTAGCTTCCAGATTGGAAGAAGAAGTCACTTGCCTAGCAAGCTCTGCCTCCTCTGAGGTTTGGTATATAGATAGTGGAGCTTCCTGGCATATGACAGGAATTCGAAAATGTTTTTCAGATTATTAGAAATAAAGGATGAATTTTCAGATCACCATGGGAAATAAGTGAAAGTGTACCCCCATAGGAAGAGGTACTGTAGTCTTTCAAACCGAAGCAGGAGAACGGCTTCGAGCAATCAATGTGCTGCATGTGCCAGGATTGGGGATGAACTTACTCTCCGTATTTTAGCTTCAAAACAAGAGCTATGACATTTTTTTCATTAAGGAGAAAGTATATATCAAACACCCCAGTTGGAAAAAGAAGGCCCATATTGGAATCAGAAGTAATAGGCTGTATAGATTACAACTAGAATCTCCAATGACACTGATAGGCAGCAATGGGGATAAAGATTTGAATGAACTATGGCACAGGAGGATGGGACACTTGCACCATGGGGCTCTGAGAATTCTTAGGAAAACAATATCAGGAGTTCCAGAACTAAGTACCGAATGAGATGTATGTAGAGGGTGCGCTCTAGGCAAGTATCACAAAGCAACGTTTTCTAGAAGTAACAATAGAGCTAATATTGTTCTAGTATTGATACACTCAAACATCTGCGGACCGATATCCACAAAAGCTCTTAGTGGTGCCAAATACTTCGTCACCTTCATCGATGACCATTCCAGGAAGACTTGGATCTACTTTATGAAAACCAAGGATATGGTTTTTGGTCGATTCAAAGAGTTCAAGGCTCTAGTGGAGAATTTGACAGGAAAGAAGATAAAAGTGTTGCGCTCAGACAAGGGTGGAGAGTATGTTGACAAGGACTTCACTGATTTTTGCGGTAGAGAAGGCATCAAAAGAGAGTGGACAACTCCCTACAATCCGGAGCAGAATGGAGTAGCAAAAAGGAAAATAGGATTATTGTGGAAGCAACTAAGGTAATGCTGTATGATCAGAAAATGCCCAAATTCCTGTGGGCAGAAGCATGCAGCACAACAAAGTATGTCTAAAACAGGACTCCGCACATGGTATTGGGCAAAATCACTCCAGAGAAGGTATTCACCGGGAAGACACTTGAAGTTAGTAATTTCAGGATATTTGGGAGTTTGACGTATTGTCATACACTCGAAGAAAAGAGAAAGAAATTAGATCAAACTGCTGAGAAATGATATCTTGTGGGATATAGCGAGAATGCTAAGGCATATAGAGTCTATCTTCTAGGGAGTAGGAAGGTAGTAGTTCGGTGGGATGTAAAGTTCATGGAGGACAGAGCTTTAAGGAAATCCCGAGAAATGCCTTCTGAGGAGCAGTCAAAAGACGATCCTTTGGTCCAACCACTTCGACTAGTAGAAACTAGTACCAACGATTCTCTTAAAGCCAAAGCTTCAGAACAAGAGGAATCTTAGGAAGAGGAAGAGCTGATAGATGTACCCACTACTAGGGGAAGAACTAACTCAGGTTGGGGAACCTTCTAGTTTTCAGGAGGCCGTTCAGCATCAAGTATGGGTAGATGCTATGGTGGAGGAATACAGTTTTATAATGGTCAATGATGTCTGGGAAGTGGTACCTAGGCCTTAGGACAGGTCAGTGTTAGGTTTGAGATGGATCTACAAAGTCAAATATGCTGTAGACGACAGTGTGGAGAAATACAAAGCCAGGTTTGTGGCGAAGGGGTATGCTCAGAAGGAAGGGATAGACTACGAATAAACCTTTGTTGAAATTTCTAAGTCCGACACGTCAGAAATTCCTACTGCATTATCCGGTTTATGTTGATTTGGGGTAGCATTGGATGTGCTCTAGCCATGAAATTTGGTGGAGAGGTTGGGGCATGTAAGATCTCCAATACCCAGAAAAGGTTTGGGAAGATTCTAAATGGATCAGGAGATATTAAAATAATTAATATTTTTAATGGAGTCCCTAAGTCTAAACTTAGGGAAAATAAAATATTAATGTGTATTAATATGAATCTGTGTTAGAATGGTCCAAAAGACATGGATCAAGCCAGATCTAATCTTAGTCGTTGATTAGGGACTTAATCTCAGTCGTTGAGATGTCAACAGAAAAAGTATAAGAGGAGGCTTGAGGGGCACTTGGAGAACACACTGAGGGAGACCAGTGAGTGCAATTTCTGGAGCAGGGTTTGCTGATACATTGAACCAGTGGTCAGGAGGCAGCAAGTATGGAACAAAGAGACATGAGATCAGTGCAGAAGAGGCAGGCTTAATGGAAGGTTAAATTCAATCTCTTTCTTTCCACCTATATACACTTTTGTTAAGAGATCAAACCCCAATCCTTCTTCAAACCCCTGTCTTCATATCTGCAATAAAATTAGATTCAAAACAAAAATATATACAAAAATAATAAAATTATGTACAAAAGCTAGATCTATATACACGATTTATTTACAAAAATATTTACAAGGCTTGATCCTAAGGGTATGAGGACACCTCCACCCTTAGATCAAGTTGTTAGCTCTTACAATAACAAATATTCAATAAAAGCAATTGAAAATAGATGTGATAAATTTCTAAATAGATGATCTTGGTAGAGTAAAAGACAAGAAACCCCCACAAATGTTCTTATGATGGGCCTTTGAGAGTCCCACTATGGGTTCTTAGTTGCTATGGGTCGAGGAGATGAAGATCCAAACAAGGATTACTCCAAATGCTCAACTCGAGTACTTAGCTGATTAAAGCAAGAATTTCCCCAAGTCCTTGATACCTGATCAGAAAATATTTTCTACACAACTTCGAAAGATTTTGTTGGTTTCAATAGGGATGGGTTAACACAACAAAAAGGAAATCTAGTGTCCAAGCAAGGATCCACTAGATCTGCCTAATCTATTGTGTTTCCCAGTGCAAATTCAGGAGCAAACAAGCTACAACAAATCCAAATGGCTATTGAAATAACAAATTAAAATCCAGTAGAAAATTTAAATACAGATCATTAAAATATATTTACCATAACAAGATGAAGGCATACACACTTAGCTTTTACCCCCCAAAGACTTCGATTTATTGATCAAAAAAATATTACAGAACTTCCAGAGCCAATTACACCATCCAAAGATGATTATAATGAGGATCCTTAGGCTCAATTTATATCTAGATCCCCCTCCAAGTGGAAAACAACTAGGTCCAAAGAAGTGCACAATTTTGACTTGATCCCGGAGAATAACGACTAGTTGATGCTTGATCCATGCCCAAATTAAATCTTGTCCCTTCATCTAGAAGAAAAAATTCGAATTTATTGATGAAGGCCTTGATCTTGGTCCAAGAAATATTTTTTCCAACCTTTTTTCCACCATGGTCAAAACGTTTGGTTTTTCTTAAAAATATATATTTTTCCCTTGATGGAGGAACTTAGAGAAATTAAATTCTTTTGGACCTACGAATTTTTGAGGGACTTTTCTCTTAGGAATTGAGTCCTTCAAATTTATTCTTCCTCAAAAAGGTCACTTTTGTCCAAAATTTATTTTTCCACTTTGAGAGAAATTTTATTTTCTTTCATTTTTATTTTTGACTAATTTATGGCATAATAATTTTGCTAGAAAATAAACTAAATGACTCTAGGGGGTTAAACACATTTTTTCACCTCAAAGTGGGTCTAAAAGAATATGTAAGTGATGATGTCTACTTATGATTAATCATCCACCTAAAATATTCCTAGACAACACTTTTTACGTCAAGTATTACATAGGCATCCCATACAGAGGGGACTTTTACAATTAGAACATGACCTCTAGACACAACCAACTCCAAATCCCTCCAACAAAGACCACCCACAACAACTCCAATAAAATACTGCGCATGCCCGGGACATTGTTGCGTAGGCCCTGGAAAAGAAATTCGTACTGATGAAGTGGGCTCCTTCTGCTTCTGTAATTCTCTTCTCTCCTTTAGCAAATTTGACAAGGAATGTCCAACAAATTATGTGGCTACTAATTCCCGGCACCAACTCTTCAAGGGACTGGGTAGCTTCTGGTTCTGCGTCCCAGCTGAGCTCAGAAAATTTGTGGCACCTGTGCTATGCCTCTCCCTGTCTCCACAAGACAATGGTGATGACTTCCTAGGGTGGCACTCGTAGTCCACCAAAGAAAGGGGTGAGTTCCCTCCTTGGGAAACTCTGGTGCTTAACAACACTTTGTGACTTAGCTGAACAACTTGAGCAACAATAAAATTTGTCTAATGATCAAAAATCCCCAAATGCTTCTATCTTCCTCATATTTATAGTCGTTGCTTTCTCACTTCATGTGGGCCCCTTCACCAAGTAAATCGAACTCCCTCCTAAGCCATTCCCTCTTCCCTCCAATTCGATTTCCTCAAGGAGTACGCATTTCTTCATGGGGTAGTCCCCACATCCCACTATGTGATTAATCTTCCCTTTGTCTAATGTTTTGGGTCTCCCTTCCCATGGAAAATTACATTAATTAATTTTCAGCCACTTTTCCTAAGTTTGTACCCAAAAGTTTCTCCATCCAAAATTTGCAAAAATTGAAAAAGGTACTTGGAATTTTTTTATTGGAATGGATATTACAGTCCTCCTTGCAAAAAATTGCTTGTCCACAAGCAATTCCTGAACAAGCGCTCTCTCCCCCCCTGACCCAACTACCA
The DNA here is from genome assembly GCA_000404065.3 of Pinus taeda. Classification (NCBI taxonomy): domain Eukaryota; kingdom Viridiplantae; phylum Streptophyta; class Pinopsida; order Pinales; family Pinaceae; genus Pinus; species Pinus taeda. Next base: position 101,741 of record APFE031023864.1, on the reverse strand, counting down.
TTGCAAGCAATACCAGGGTCCCAATTGTGCCACTGAGCCACTCTCGATCCATATGCTAACCTGTCATAAAGGAGTCCCCAGATACTAGGGACCCAAGTAATTCTGCTCAATGTGAAGCACCCCTCATTCCATGCGCATACCCAAGGTGTAGGGGTGTGTGAGTCCTCCCACCTCCATCGGTAAGCAGAGCACCTCGATGTTGCCAAACCCTTGTCAATTCCACAGAAAGTCGTTCGCCAGAAAATCGATCCTGGGTACCTCAAGAGGGAACTCCTAAAGATACAACCCAAGTCCCATAAAATAGATCCCTCGACCTGACGTGCCAATCACGACCACCTCCTGCCAGTCATATAGCGACCCAAGTATGGCGCTATCTTGTCTCAACTGGTCTCTAGGAAGTGAAGTCCCTGCTATCGAACAGAGTCCCAATGGCATATCTAGGTGACCTCCCCCTGTGAGAACCCACTCTTACCAATCTGTAACCCAATTGCTCAGCCCTGTAGCTCTCGGGTCCCAAACTAATCTCGAAGTGATTCCACCAAGTGGATGTTGCCCCGGTGTTACGACCCTCTCGTGCTCCTGCAAAGTTATCCACTCCGACATACCTCCACTACACACCCAATAAGGGGAAACTCCACTACACGTAGGTCTATCCTGCAAGGGAACCCCGCTAAGGTTACCATCTACCAATCCACTCCTAGTCTCCTGTTGAAACAATAGTGAGAACGACCTTCCTCGACCCGTAGTGATCACCCTGTTGGTCTCCGACTAGTCATTTGAAGGAGGTTGCAATCCTGTCTCTGTCATCCCCATGATCCTCCCAAAAGAAGGTAGTCATCTAACCCAATGGATCCCTTGATCCCATAGCCAGTTTGGAGGCCCATCGCTCCTAATTCCTGCTCCCTGCCACTGAGTAGTGCCAATGACCGCTAAGAACCACATGTGCCAATCATCTTGCCATACTAGCGCAGTGCCCCAAGTCATTAGAGAATATCAAGGGGGAAAACTACTCTTTGTGCAATTGAAATCCAATGGAAGACTTGTATGATCTTCCCCTATAGAAACTAGCACATCCCTGAATGTGGTTGAACTGCCAAGCCTTGAGAGGCCGAGATCCCACGTTGACTGCAAAAGGAAACTACCATGCTGTCGCTATGGCTCTCTAGTCATAATCAGTGGTCCAACATGCTCATACTGGGCCCTCCTCTCCTGTATCTCTCGGCCACCATATAGGTAATGATCAAAGCTATGCCCAACATGCGGGGACAACTTAACAATGCCCGAGTCTCCCAACCCATGGCTAGCCTCGATCCTAAGCAACAACAGGGAATACCTGCCTCACCATGTGGAGAAAACTTCAGTGATCTCCCATGTGTTGACCCAAGAATGAGCTAGATCTCTCTCTGTCAGGGTCCTGCTCATCTCAAAGTGGAGTGATCCACTCATCATCTGAAACCTTGGCTCCCAAGTTTGCGGCGACATAATTCTGACAACTATTGTGATCCATTCAGGCCTCACCTTTGATCCCTGTGGGTATAGGCTCCATATATCAAGGGACAATCTGGTGTATACCCCACAGCCCTGCTCCTGCCTTTCCACACAACGAACTCTACCATCCCGTCTTTGAATGGTGTACCCAAAAACTGCCAGAAGCCTATTTGCCCTCCTGTAGAACAGGTCTATCATCCCTTGCGCCACATGCCCTTGCAATGCTTTGGAATGCCCTGCCAAAGGTGTGTCATACAGATCCCCCATAATCATACCCTCAAGGGGGGACTCGAGGGCATATCTACCTCTGCAATATACCATGTAATCGCTACGCCTCCACGTGTTAACACACGCATATTCTGTCTGCCCCAACAAGAAAACTCCTTTCTTGTCCATGATACTCTTGGTCACATCCATCTACCTCAGGTGAGTCTCTTGCGCCCTATTGCTTGTGATGAAGGCATCAAGGGACAACAACCAACTCCTCTGTCACTGTATGCAAGTCCCTATGGATATACTCAAGAGGTGCTCATCATTGCATATCTCTATAAATGACAGAATGCCAGGGCCAGAGGTGGAGTCAATTTGCATCAACCTGCATCCTGTCAAGGTCACCATCTCTACTACCACACCTCCATGACCTCGAATGGGTGGACCCCCCTCTTGATCCTCTCAGAGAGATCTAACAGGAAAATCTCCCTACCTACCAACGATGGTGTCAATAAGGTGTTGCTGCCTGGTGTCCTCTGCACCCCACATATCTGTAGGAAAGCCTCATCCACGTACACTGCTCTATTTGGTGGCCTGCCGATGCCAACTCCTTCGATTAGCCCCTGCAAGAGTATGTTGATTAGCCTGCGACTCCACGCCTGATCCACGTGCCAGGACAACTCACGGAGTCCACCTACTCCCCTATCGATCCGGAAAGCCACTAGAGCTTCTCGGAATTCTGATAGAAAATTGAGGGTATGTATGCCCTCAATCCTTGGATCTAGTGCACAACTACTACCATCGCCGACGACTCCATGATGTGATGGGGAATCCCACCTGGATCCCCAAAGTAGTTTGGCCCTCGAGCCCCCTCTGGTAATCCACGACCCTTGCTGAACTATGGCCATGGATACATCCTGATACTTAACTCGCTCCATCGGTTACCAGCTCAATACCTCCCACCATCCAACCCTATGAGACAGATCAAATGCAAGTGCACGAATATACGTAACAACTCCACCCTGCGAGCGCTGCGCCCTGTGAAACTCATGTTGCCTCGTCTCACTATCCTGGTCAACATATACAATCTGTCTAGGTAACTCAGCCACTCTCCCTCCAACATGCAGAGGCAACTTAACAATACTGCAGGCCCCCTCTATGTAAGCTTGAAGAGAGCTACTGACTGGAAGTATTGCAATTCTGCTAGTTGCCTGCGTATATATCTACTCCTTGTCGATGGAAGGCCCAAAACATGACTGCCCATCCTCCTCCATCATGGGTTCAACAGGAGTCCTGAGCTACCCCACCATAGGTAGCTCCTCAAGCATAACATCCTCATCTAGCTCACGCTCCTCAAGGTGCTATCCATGCTGTTGTAAGTAGCGGTCATTTGGGAACTTTGTCATAACTCTAGGTACCTCTGCACCTACTGGCACCTCATCAATGGAAGGTCTTATGGGTGTGTACCCAATTGTCTCCACCAACGCGTCAATCGAGGATACCAAAGGAAACTTCCACAAGGGTGGCTCCTGTGTCACACAGGGTATATCTACGTGCTCCTCATGACCCTGCGTACCCTCAGCCTCCTCCTCAAGCTCCTGATGTCTAAAACCAGGTCTCCACTAGCAAAATCATCTCCTGGACTCACCCTCTAATTGCCCTCCTCTACCTGATGCTCCAACCCCTAAACCATACTTCTCCTCCTCCTGTTCATCCAAGAAATGAGGCATGGTAGGATGGCCAGATTGGCCATACGTATGGGTGTTGTATGGCTAGGGTGTGCGTGCATATGCTTGGGTTCTCCGCTGGTTATGTATCATTTGTTGCATCTCCTCTAGGATCTACTGGTTCTGCCACATCAACTCCTGCATGATCTTGTTAGCCTCCCTGAGTCCCACAGTTAGCCAAGATCATGCTTTGATACCGCTATAGTGGTTCCAAATTGGAATTTTAACAGTGATATTTAAGCAAGAATACAATGCAACATAGAAGTTCAAACAACAATTAACACCCATAAAATTTACGCTAGAACTGCACCAAACTGAACCATTTTATTATCAAGAGGAGAGTACAAGTATATGGAACATGTGCACCTGGGCTTGCCAAAGGAAGCTAGATAATCCCAGGTGATGAAATGCTTCCCGGAAACAAGGAATTCGACCCCTCCTTAAAGGTATTGCGTTGGCCCTAGAAATTCTACAATGCTGCCTAACTTGGGACCACTGTTTGGCCTTTGAAATCTGCCCAAAAAGTATGCCAAATTAAATCTAGGCTCCCCACCAAAAACCTAGTAAAACCTAGAAAGGGTTTCCTCTAGTTTTGATGCTCCAAATTTGACCCTAAATTTCCAGCACTTCTCCACTGCTAGTAAATTTTGACCTGCAGGAAATTCTGTCTTTACAACTCTCCAAAACAGTGCAAAATCTCCTTTAGGCACCCTTCTAACTCCACAAAACAAACCAACTCTAAATCCCTCCAACAAAGACCACCCACAACAGCTCCACTCAAATACTGCGCAACCCTGGGGCAATGCTGCGTAGGTCTTGCAAGAGAAATTCATACTGATGAAGTGGGCTCCTTCTGCTTCTGCAATTCTCTTCTCTCCTTCAACAAATTTGACAAGGAATGTCCAACAAATTATGTGGCTAGTAATTCCCGACACCAACTCTTCAAGGGACTCTGTAGCTTCTGGTTTTGCGTCCCAGCTGAGCTCAGAAAATTTGTGGCACCTGTGCCATGCCTCTTCCTGTCTCCACATGACAATGCTGATGACTTGCTAGGGTGGCACTCGTAGTCCACTGAAGAAAGGGGTGAGTTCCCTGCTTGGGAAACTCTGGTACTCAACAACACTTTGTGACTCAGTTGAACAACTTGAGCAACAATAAAATATGTCTAATGATAAAAAAGCCCCAAATGCTTCTATCTTCCTCATATTTATAGTTGTTGCTTTCTCACTTCATGCGGGCCCCTTCACCAAGTAAATTGAACTCCCTCCTAAGCTATTCCCTCTTCCCTCCAATTCGATTTCCTCAAGGAGTGTGTATTTCTTCATGGGGTAGTCCCCACATCCCACTATGTGATTAATCTTCCCTTTGTCTAATGTTTGGGGCTTCCCCTGCCACAAAAAACTAAATGAATTAATTTTTACCCACTTTTCTTAAGTTTTTACCCAAAATTTTCTCCATTCAATATTTGCAAAAATTGAGAAAGGCATTAGCAGATTTTTATTTGAAGGGATATTACAGTCCTCCTCGCCAAAAATTGCTTGTCCTCAAGCAATTCTTGAACAAGCACTCTCTTCCCGCTGACCCAACCACCACTGCAAGCAACACCAAGGTCCCAATTGTGCCACTGAGCCACTCCCGATCCATACACTAACCTGTCATAAAGGAGTCCCCAAGTACTAGGGACCCAAGTTATTTCGCTTAATGTGAAGCACCCCTCGCTCCATGCGCAGACCCATGGTGTAGGGGTGTGTGAGTCCTCCCACTCTCAATCGGTAAGCAGAGCACCTCGATGTTGCCAAACCCCTGTCAATTCCACAAAAAATCGTCCTGTCGGAAATTCGATGCTAGGTACCTCAAGAGGGAACTCCTAAAGATACAACCCAAGTCCCATAAAATAGATCCCTTGAATCAGCATGCCAATCACAACCACCTCCTACCAGTCATATAGCCACCTAAGTAAGGCGCTATCTTGTCTCAACTGGTCTCCGGGAAGTGAAGACCCTGCTATCGACCAGAGTCCCAATGGCATATCTAAGTGACCTCCCCTTGTGAGAACCCATTATCCCTAATCCGTAACCCAACTGCTTAGCCCTGTAGCTCCCGAGTCCCAAACTAATCTTGAAGTGAGTCCACCAAGTGGATGTTGCCTCGATGTGGTCATAACTGCGACCCTCCCGTGCTCCTGCAGAGTCATCCACTCTGATAAACCTCCGCAACACACCCAATAGGGGGAAACTCCACTACACGTAGGTCTATCCTGCCAGGGAACCCCGCCAAGGTTACCATCTACTGATCCACGCCCAGTTTCCTGTCGAAACAATAGTGAGAAGGGTTTTCCTCGACCCGTAGTGATCATCCTGTTGGTCTCCGACCTGTCATCCAAAGGAGGATGCAATCTTGTCTCTGTCATCCCCATGATCCTCCCAAAACAAGGTAGTCCTCTAACCCAATGGATCCCTTGATCCCATAGCCAGATTGGAGGCCCATCGCTCCTAATTCCTGTTGCCTACCACTGAGTAGTGGCAATGACCGCTAAGAACCACACGTGCCAATCATCCTACCATACTAGCGTAGTGCCCCAAGTCATTAGCGAATCTCTAGGGGAAACCTACTCTTTGTGCAACTGAAACCCAATGGAAGACTTGTACGATCTTCCCCTGTAGAAACTAGCACATCCTTGAATGTGGCTGAATTGCTAAGCCTTGAGAGGCCGAGATCCCATGTTGACCACAAAAGGAAACTACCATTCTGTCGCTACAACTCTCTAGTCATAATCAGCGGTCCAACATGCTCATATTGGGTCCTCCCCTTTTGTATTTCTCGACCACCATATAGCTAATGACCAAAGCTATGCCCAACAAGCGGGGACAACTTAACAATGCCCGAGTCTCCCACCTGATGGCTAGCCTCGATCCTAAGCAACAACAGGGAATACCTGCCTCGCCATGTGGAGAAAACCTCAGTGATCTCCCATGTGTTGACCCAAGAATGAGCTAGATCTCTCTCTGTCAGGGTCTTGCTCATATCGAAGTGGAGCGATCCACTCGTCCACTGAAACCTTGGATCCCAAGTTTGCGGCGACATAATTCTGACCACTGTTGTGATCCATCCGCGCCTCATCTTTGATCCATGTAAGTATAGGCTCCATATATCAAGGGACAATCTGGTGTATACCCCATGACTGTGCTGCTGCCTGGCCACACAACGAACTCTACCATCCTGTCTTCGTATGGTGTACCCAAAAAACTCCAGAAGCCTACGTGCCCTCCTGTAGAACACGTGTATCATCCCTTGTGCCTCATGCTGCTGCAATGCTTCGGAATGCCCTGCCGAAGGTGTCATACAGATCCCCCATAATTGTTGATTTGGGGTAGCATCGGATGTGCTCTATCCATGAAAATTGGTGGAGAGGCCAAAGCGCATGAGATCTCCAAGACCCAGAAACGGTTTGGGGAAATTCCACCTAGTTAGAGAGATATTAAAATAATTAATATTTTTTAATGGGTTGCTAAGTCTAAACTTAGGAAAATAAAAATATTAATGGGTATTAATATAAAACTGGGTGAGAAGGTTCTAAATGACATGGATCAAGCCAAATCTAATCTTAGCCATTGATTAGAGATTTAATCTCGGCCGTTGAAGACTCAACAAAAAGGTATAAGAGGAGGCTTGAGGGTTAGTTGGAGATACACCAAGTTGATCAGTCAGTGTGATTTTTTTGGAGCGGGGTTTGGTGAGAGAAATCGAACCAATGATTAGAGTTGCAGCGAGGGGCAGCGAGTGCATAGCAGAGAGGCAGAGATAGTGCTGAAGGACCAGCGCAGAGGTAGAGAAGGCTACGCAGAGCCAGCAGGAGCCACGTAGAGGGCCAGAGGTATTGCGTAGAGACTACTAGGGCCTGTGTGAGTGACGCAGAGGGCTAGAGAGCCTGCGCAGAGCATTAGAGGGCTGACGCAGAGGGTTCCAAGATGACGTAGAGGCCAGGAGTGCTGACGCAGAGCCTTAGAGAGGCATTGGAGAGTTTTTTCGTGGAGAAGACTTGTCGAATATCTGCTACCGAAGAGAGGTATTATTTCCAGATTGATTTCTTTGTCGGGTGAGCCAGTTTGGTAGCGAGTTGTACTCAAGTAAGCTACTTATTAATAAAACCCTCAGTACTGCTGCACCGGTTTTCCCAAGTTGGGTTTTTCCAGGGACAAATGTCCAAAAATAATGGTGTCCCTTGTGTGTTTGTCTATTTCTTTCAGTTGATGACCTGTAGATGGTTGAAACTGCATTTGTGTTTATTTCAGTATTTTTATGGTTAAATAACTTGTTAACTAATTAAACAAGTAGGTGAAATAAACCAGATAGTGCAGGAAGAATTTCTAACGAGTTAGACTTAGAAATTTCAACGTGGTATCAGAGCGTTGCAGATCACAGGAGAGCTGAAGGCACTAGCTAAATAAAAAATTTTGTAGCAGAAAGAGCTGTCCTTAGAGACAGAAGCCGTTCCTAAGCAGAAAGCAACAGAGGAGTGACGTAGAGGGCTTGTGTCATCAGTTCAAGCCAGAGAGAGGGCCAACGCAGAAATAGTGAGAGGCAGAAGAGGCTCACAAAGAGCCACATCATCATGCTCAGCGAGGTAGGAGTGATGGAGTTGGCTAGAGGAGTGATTCAACTTTGCTGGGATTGTGCAAAGCTAAGTGGCTCAATTTCTTCAGCTACTAGGGCCTAGGAGCTGTGGGTAGATTGTGGATTTTGAAGCTGGTGGGGTGTTGTTGCTGTCAAAGCAGAATAGTACCTAATGGGATAGAACCAAGGTAGAGGAAGTCGCTACCTAGGCATATTTCTAGCCAAGAAATACAGATCAGTGTTGTAGGAGCAAAGGGGATCGGAGAGGTGCGATTCGGCTGTTGGTAGAAGGATATCTAGGAGGGAAGTCGAGACTCAGAGGGAGTCTAGGAGAGGATTTCCAGGAGGGAAATTGAGACTCAGAGGGAGTCTAGAAGAGAACTTCCAGGAGGGAAGTAGAGACTCAGAGGGAGTTGAAGAGAAGAGCGGAGATGGCAATGAACGGACTAAGGGATCAGGACAAGTTGGATGGGGCATCCAACTTTGTCATTTGGAAGGCTAGGATCTTGTTTGTTCTGGATAGACATCACATTAAGGCCTTTGCCTTGAGAACGTGGCTATCCCAGTCGACCTAGCTAATAACAAAAAGTATGAGGATGCAATGGCTAAGGAAAAGTGCATAATCCTTGATGGGGTCAAGGATCATGTAGTTCAACATATTGTCGAGAAGAATACGACAAAGGAGATGTGGGATACCTTGACGACATTGTATCAGGGAACTTTCGTGCAGAGGAAGATGCTACTGGAGAATGAGCTGCGGTCGTATCAGATGCAGAAGGAGGAACAGATAGATCACTTGCTCGGCAGGTTGCAGGAGATTCGGGACCAACTTACCTCCATAGGGGCCACGCCGGATTAGGAGTTAATGGTGAGGACCGCCTTGAATGCAGTCTCCAAGGAGTGGGACACATTCGTCTAAAGTATTTTGGGCAGAGTGACTCTTCCAGGATGGGAAGTGTTGTGGGCAGCTCTTCGCCAAGAAGAGATCAGACGACTGACCAAGGCGGGAAGTAGTGGCAAAGGAGGTCGAATCAAGAAAGAGGAGGAAGAGGATGCGGCTCTGGCATCTGCGGGACAACAAGGGAAGAGGAAGAAGAAGGACATCTCCAAGATAAAGTGCTTCCATTGTGGGGAGCTGTGCCATTATGCAACCCAGTGTCCCAGGAAGAAGAATGAGGGAGAGGCTTCGGACTCCAAGGCAGCGCCGACTAAGGCAGAGAAGGAAGTGGAGACTGATGACAATTGTGCCATGAGTGCTCATGCACCTCTAGAGAAGAGATGGGGTGACATCGAGCTGTAGTCAGGAGGACTACAGGAGATGTGGGGCAGGATCCTTGAGGTACCCAAACTCTTGGATCATATCCGGCTATGGGAGCCCCAAGAAAGACAGTAGCTGGATGGAGGATGTTGGTAGAAGCAAGATGCGGATGAAGCGACAGAATAGTGCTAGGGTGCAGCGATCTGTAGCAGCGCAGTGGGGGTTGCAGCAGTGCGAGAGGCACAGTGGAGCTTGCAGTAGTGCAGGAAGGCACAAAGGTGTTTGCAGCAGTGTGAGAGGCACAAAGTTGTTGTAGCAGCGCAGAGGTAGGAGAGGGAGCATCGGATAGCAGCAAAGAGAGCTTCAACATCAGGAGGGCTTCTAGCCTGACAAGGATGTCAGTGGTTGGGTAGATCAGTTACCATCGTCTCAGTAACTGAGTTGCAATGCAATAGTAGCAGTGGTAGTGCTATGGGCAGCACGATGTAGCTTGATGAGAGAGGGCTGTAGCGCAGATGCAGCGTTGGGAGAAAGGACCAGCAACAGCATGGATGCAGAGGGTGCTGCAGTACAAATGTAGCAGTGGTAATGGCAAAGCCATGGGCAACAGTACAGGAGGCAACGGTGCAGAGGATGTTGGGCAATAGGCCAAGCATTAGCACATGTACCGGTGTCAGATGATCCGAGTGATGTTTAGTAGTGGAGCATTACTAGAGCACATCCCTCGCTAAGAGGGAGTGTTGATTTGGGGTAGCACTGGATGTGCTCTAGCCATGAAAATTGGTGGAGAGGCTAAAGCACATGAGATCTCCAAGACCTAAAAAGGGTTGAAATTCCACCTAGTTAGAGAGATATTAAAATAATTAATATTTTTAATGGGTTCCTAAGTCTAAACTTAGGAAAATAAAAATATTAATGGGTATTAATATAAAACTGGGTGAGAAGGTTCTAAATGACATGGATCAAGCCAAATCTAATCTTAGCCATTGATTAGAGGTTTAATCTCAGCCGTTGAAGACTCAACAAAAAAAGTATAAGAGGAGGCTTGAGGGTCAGTTGGAGATACACCAAGTTGATCAGTCAGTTTGATTTTCTGGAGCGGGGTTTGCTAAGAGAAATCGAACCAGTGATCAAAGTTGCAGCGAGGGGCAGTGAGTGCATAGCAGAGAGGCAGAGATAGTGCCGAAGGACCAGCGCAGAGGCAGAGAAGGCTACGCCTAGCCAGCAGGAGCCATGCAGAGGGCCAGAGGGATTGTGTAGAGGCTACCAGGGCCTGCGTGAGTGACGCAGAGGGCCAGAAAGCTTGCACAGTGCATCAGAGGGCTGACGCAGAGGGTTCCAGGCTGACACAGAGGCCAAGAGGGCTGACGCAGAGCCTCAGAGAGGTGTTGGAGAGTTTTTTCATGGAGCAGACTTGCCGAATATCTGCTTCCGAAGAGAGGTATTACTGCTAGATTGATTTCTCTATCGGGTGAACCAGTTTGGCACCCAGTTGTACTCAAGAAAGCTGCTTAATAATAAAACCCTCAGAACTGCTGCATCGATTTTCCCAAGTTGGGTTTTTCTGGGGACAAATGTCCAAAAATAATGGTGTCCCTTGTGTGTTTGTCTATTTCCTTTAGTTGATGATCTGTAGATGGTTGAGATTGCATTTGTGTTTATTTCATATCTATATGGTTAAATAACTTGTTAAGTAATTAAACAAGTAGGTGAAATAAACTAGATAGTGCAAGAAGAATTTTTAATTGGTTAGATTTAGAAATTTCAACAATAATCATACCCTCAAAGTGGGACTCGAGGGAAAAGCATATGCTACCTCTGCAACATACCATGTCATCCCGACGCCTCCACGTGCCAACATCCTAGAGATGGAGAGGTTTTGGCCCTCATAGGTTTTCCTCTCTAGGAGAGGTTTTGGCCCTAGCTAGCAGTCTATATCCTATGTACATTTGTATTATTGATCTTCATAGTTTGGTAGCTGTTTGATGATAAGAACACTATAATAATCAAGAGAAGAAGAAGTTAATTATAAATACTACAAGTTGAAGAAAAGAACATCACAAGCAATTATCAAAGTAAGGAGAAATCACCCTAATCTAGCTGCCATAGATTTCTCAATAGGCTAAGGGGTATCTCTATAGAAACTCACAAATTAGGGGATATCACGCCAGTTCTGGTTCAGACCTGTTATGGTTCCTAGTTCTCTATTCGATGACGTGTCCAATCTTGATAACCTTTCCTAGAATTGCAAAAATTCCAGAATAGTATGATCTGGAATTATAACAGGAATTTCCAAATAGACCTTATGCAATATGACTTCTAATAGGAATTTGAAATGGATAATTATATATCTTGTCATCATGTTGGATAATTTTTTAGGATTCTAGAAGCCATCTAGATCCTCTTTGTTGATTTGATTTATTTTTGGTTTAGAGATGGGTCACATTAGGTGCTATTTTAGTTATATGCACCCCAACTTCCTATATATATGAGGAACTTTGCATATTTGTGTACAATGGTTTATTTTCACATGGATGCACATGAATGTATATGTTTCTTTTCAAAATTTCTATATTTATGTATTTTTTGGTCAACTGGTTTTTTCTGGTTCTGGTATAGTTCCTGGTTTTTGGTTCGACCAGTTCAATGACTTGTCCAGTTCTGATAACCTTGCCTAGAATTGCTAAAATTCCAGGAAAGTATGATCTGGAATTATAACAGGAATTGTTAAATAGACCTTATGCAATATTTCTTGTAATAGGAAGGTATGATATGAAATGGATAATTATATAGTTTGTGTAGTATTCTTTTTAAGAAATTTACTAGTGATAACAGTGATGTTCTAGAGGAACTACAAAATTCTTTGCAAAGATATCAATAGTTGGAAGAGAAAAACACTAAATGCTACAACTGTACTCAAAATTTCAATCCAACAATGAAGCAATGCAATATCAATTAGGGTCAAACCAGAACTTTATTGAATTCACCACTGTAATTGTCATACAAGGGAGCATTTACAACATGGAACTCTTCTCTGAAAAAATGATAATTAACCTAGCAACTCATGGGCCCTTGGTTACGACAAATTAGGCCCTCAAGACCACAACAATATTCTACCCAATGAGGACAAGATCTCGACCTCTGCAATGATATCTCGGCTCCAGTAAAATGAATTCGACCTCAATAATGAACTTGACCCCCAAATAAACTCGGTCTCTCTGCAAGTTAACTTAGCTCCAATAAATAGACTCGGCCTCTGCAATAAATTCGGCCTTAGCAAATTGACTCGACCCCAGCAAATGAATTCGGTCTCCGACAAATGCAGTCGGTCTCAGCAATAATTCGGTCTTCAGGAAATAATGATGAACTTGACTCTTCTGGAAATTATAGCAAATGAAAACTTGGCCCTATCAAAAAATTTGGCCTCAACAAAGATTCGGTCTCCAAGAAATAATGATGATCTTGGCCCTCTGGAAAATTATGGCAATGTAATTCGGGTTCCTTCTGAAGTTGTCAATTTGCCCCCCTTGGAGATACAAATTCGGCCCTCCTGAAGATAATAAGTTTGGCCTCTTTCTGAAGCTAGCAATTTGGCCTCCTAGATTTAGCAATTCAGCCTCCTCTGGTAAATAGCAATTCGGCCTCCTGGACTTGGTATTCGACCTCCCCTGAAGACAATGTTTCGGCCTCCTCTCAAAGATGTCCCTGCATATGCAATAACCCAGCTCAGAAAATTAACCCTTCAACCAGGGGTTCCTCCTCTGGAAATCTGCTCCAAACACCTGCAAATCACAAATAGGAGATCTGAAGTAATCCCCCCCCAAGAGCCAACTAGGGTGGCTCTTGAAGTCCAACGAAATCAGCTAAAGGGTTCTGCTTGAAACCCTTGCACGGGACTCTCTCGAGTGGATTTTCAGAAAATGATGAATAGAATAGGATGATTGAGAAGTGACCTCCTCTCCCTTTCCAAAGATTTGTTGGGATCTTTCTCCAATCTTCTAGAAACACCTTTATTATTATTTTAATGGATAAAGACATTAAGTGGGTTTTTCTTATTTTCTCCAAGTAACTTTTGCCCCTTTTATTTATTAATATTATAAAGTAGAGTTAGGCAAAATTTCGTTGTCCCCTTAACAATTCCCCCTTTTCTAGCCTAAAGGAGACAAGTTAGGCTAGTAGGAAAGACAACTCCATACTCAAGTGATTGGAGACATTACAGTTTGTGATCATGTTGGATACTTTTTCGGGTGGAAAATCAGAGTGACAGCTTTGTTAGGAAAATTTTAGGAGCTGATCCGGACTTTATGATTTAGGGTCCTGAAATTTCACAGAGCCAATTTTAAACACTAAATAGACAACATCTTTTCCCATGAAAATTGTTGTTTGAGGCCCAAAATTCTCTTTGGATGTACAGTACCTGTAATTGCTAAAATTTAGAATTGGCCCTTAAAATGGGCCTGAGAAGGCAATAACTCTGATGTGTATATATATATATATATATATATATATATATCCATTTTGGATAAGGAATATAAGTTTTATAACTTTATTTCATACTGTGTACTAAAATACCTTGCAGTTTTCCTTTTCTTCTACATATGCTATCTGTCTGACTTTATTTGCATCTGTGTGCTTTGAATTTGTATTGGACAATTCCAACATTCACAGAATTACAAATCGGTTTATTTTCTGTCAAAATGAAGATTTATTCTTTTTAAAATCTTCAGAGGTAAGGATATATATGTAATGTATGTAAAGCATAATAGAGCAATAGTTTGGAGGAGCTAGACAGGCAATCATTTTTATCTGATTTTGGTACTCCATGTTCGAGATATGAATGGTTTGATTACTGGACCCTTTTTAACTGTAGTACTTCTGAACAATTTCCAGGGAGAATTTGGATTAGGAGGATAAATAAACATGGTTTGAGTAATTATAGCATTATCTTTGTTGATATTTTCCATTCTAATCTAAATTTCCTTGAAATTGAATCTTAGAACCTTTCTTTATCATAAATTAAAAGACTGCATGTGTGCTTTGTAGGGTGAGGGTGCTTTGCGAGAAGCATACAAGAAGCATGAGCACATCAGCTACTATATTGTCCGGCCTGGTGGTTTAACTAACGGAGAAGGGGGAAAACATGGTATCGTTGTTGATCAAGGTAAGTGTCCCATGCCATATCTCTTTGATGTTCATGTAATTGTTTGTAACGCCATTAAATAAACCATCCAATGAAAAAGGATTGCATATACATCCTACAAAAGTCTGAAGGTGTAGGACACATACGAGAGAGATTTACTCTTATGAGCCATTATGCTGATATTCAAACATCACATGATGACGTTATATTATGATTAGGGCTACATGATCATAGCAAGGCTAATATAGTACACATTTTAGACGGATCGCTCTATATGATTCCATCCTCTCCCAACTCTCCCAACATAATGTAGGGGTATGGGATATAACCTTGGTACCCTATAGCCTCCAGCATATGCCTGGAAGATATGTAGAGTAAGTGCATGAGTACTAGGTTCCTCCAACCTAACTGGAATTCCATTACTATGAGACGGTTAACATTCACAATGCATGACTATGCAAATTAATAGTAATGGTAGACATGCGTTTCCTTTTCAAGTTCCTTGGACATAATTCCACTATCTAGACCCACGATAAAGACAAATGCATGATAAGTATGATTGTAACCATGTTCTCTCATACTATCAAGTGGCACATGTGACGTTAGGTCCTTTTCGCTATGAATTCATGATAAAGTAAATTTTCCTTTCGTTTTCCATGATGTCCATGATGTAACTCTTTGTTCCCTGAAGTAATATATGGCATGTTTCTCAAAAAATAAGTACGTTTAGAATTCATGCATATTATTTCTAGCTTGTAGTGGTATATAAAGCATAAACCTGCTAGATATATTTGAGTATAAATTAGATGTTAGACGTTGTTCAAGCATATTATTTCTAGCTTGTAGTGGTATATAAAGCATAAAGCTGCTAGATATATTTGAGTATAAATTAGATGTTATACGTTAGCCCATGTGAGATACTTTTGGCAAAAAGATTGTGAACAGTCATATAAAATATGCACTTGCAGTCCTTAGTTTCCTATGGAAAGAAGTACCTTTCAAGAGCAAACACAAAAGGCATGGTCAAGTTCAAGAGGCATCTTTCCTAAATATAATTCTAAACACTAAATAGTTAGTGCGTGGTGCTACTGATCCAATTAGCAGGGTTGCTAAGTTCATGGCAACCTGCTGGATGGGCACAGACAGGACAGGGACCAATTGTCACCTCAACCAAGCCTCTGTTTGTTAGACCTAACTACCTTCTAAAACGTCAAGGGAGAATTCCCACAAGTAACCCCAACTAACTCCAAGTAAGACTAGTGCCTTGAATGGGGTTGAGGAGGAGCAGATGAGTTGATGTATGGGGCTGTCGCGCTGTTTTTGAGTATGATTTAGCGGCAGAAAACTAAACTGCAAATAGAGTAATACCAAATGAGAAAATACATTATGTAACCAGTCAAGTTTGATATACAGAGAATCTCCTAAGTTACTCCTAACCATATATGGTCTTATTGTACAGTTTGGACTGTTAGCTAATGACTTATGGGCCAAAACAACTTGCTTTCATGTAAAGTCAGACTATGTAAAATGACAGGAACAACAACCTATTATGACTAAATTAGCCACCCAATAAGTGCCAAAGCACTCCAAAATCACAGATCTAGGGGTAAGGAGGGTGGTAGATGTTAGATGATTCCTTGGAACCCCCTAGCTAACCTGTAATAGCAGGAAAAGTCAAATTTCAATTGTTTTTTTTTTTGGAAAATGGAAGTAGCTCGCTCTAGGAAAAGTGCCCAGAATATTTCCATATTTAATAGTATTCCTTAAGTATGGCTGAAATTGAATAAAATGGCCTCTAAATAGTAAAATAAGCAAGTACAAGCAAAGTATAGTCACTAAAAAGATTCTTAAGGATGGCTTACTTGAAGGGTACTGGAAATATTTGATTTTGGTGCAGATTTTGACATTTTGTGTGCTATAGCCAATAGAAGCTTGGATATACAAGTAAATTTGACTAAATGCAAGTGTAAGATGTGTTTAATGAAATAGTGTATCTATCCTTTGGTTAGATCTAGCATTTAAATCAATTTGTCCAAGGTAAAACTTGTTAATATGATATGTCAAATGAAAAACCAGCAAACTAATAATCTCAATCTAATGCTGAAAATAAAAGTTTTATAAAAGAGAAGTGGTTGTTGGATTATACCTTGTAGCAAGATTATCTCACTTTGCTGAGATGTAAAACTTATAGCTCTTTAAATTGATCTTGTAATGGTCAAGGGAGTGGGTTTGGTCTACCCTGAGAACTATTGAATTAATAATCACTCTAATTTGCAAAGCCAACTAGGAGCGGCCTCCTTACGTGGTGTTCTCCTATCTTCAGATTGAGTGAGAGATGAATATGAACTCCTTCCTGTTGTCGCCCAAGTTGCACAGGTGAATGCAATAACGACTCAGGGCAGGCGCTGTCACTTTGATCCCTATACTCTCCGTTCTAGCTGTCTCCCTACAACAGGCTATGGGGGGTAGTCCCTATAAAATGTGTGAATGAAAGACTTGTCGAGAATTGACTAGTTTGGGAGACACAATTGTTGATTTTTGGGTAGCATCGGATGTGCTCTAGCTTCGAAATTTTGTGGAGGGGCTAGAACACATGAGATCTCCAAGAACCAGAAATTGTTTGGTGAAATTCCACCCAGATTGTATTTTTATTAAAATAATTAATATTTTTAATGGGGTTCCTAAGTCTAAACTTGGGAAAATTAAAATATTAATGGGTATTAATGAAACTACGGGTGAGAAGCTTTTAAGAGACGAGGATCAAGTCTAATTTAATCATAGGCGGTTGATTAGAGATCAGATAATGGCCGTTGATATTGTTGATTTGGGGTAGCATCGAATGTGCTCCAATGACGAAATTTGGTGGAGAGGTTGGGGCACATGAGATCTCCAATACCGAGAAAGGGTTTGGGCA
Source organism: Pinus taeda (assembly GCA_000404065.3). Lineage (NCBI taxonomy): Eukaryota > Viridiplantae > Streptophyta > Pinopsida > Pinales > Pinaceae > Pinus > Pinus taeda. The sequence continues at coordinate 84,390 of APFE031023864.1, read as the reverse complement.
TATTCTAAATAGATCAGGAGATATTAAAATAATTAATATTTTTAATGGAGTCCCTAAGTCTAAACTTAGGGAAATTAATATTAATGAGAATTAATATAAATCTGTGTTAGAGTGGTCCAAAAGACATGGATCAAGGCAGATCTAATCTTAGTTGTCGAGTAGGGACTTAATCGCGGCTATTGATTTGTTAACGAGAAACGTATAAGAGGAGGCTTGAGGGTCACTTGGAGAATACACCAGAGTGATCAGTCATTCTATTCTCTAGAGCGGGTTTTGCTAAGAGAGATAGAATCAGTGACCGAGAGAGTAGCTGAGGGGCATTGAGTATAGAGACACAGAGAAGGCAGAGATTATACCGAGAGAGCAGCGCAGCAGCCAAGGAGAGTGACGCAGAGCTAGTAAGGGCTCACACAGGGCCACGCAGAGGTAGCCAAGTGCTGTGCAGAGCACCAGAGAGGCCAGTGTGTCTGATGCAGAGGCCCAGAAAGTTGGCACAGGGTCTTCTGGGGCTGACGCAGGGCCAGCGTGAGATAGAGAAGGGCTACCATAGTCCAGATTGGGCAGACGCTGGGGTTGCATAGCAGTTTTGTGCTAAGGAGTTGCCGGAAGGATTTTCCGGGGCTTCAGCCAGGAGATTTCTCTCAAACTGTGAGGTATAGCTGCTAAGGAAATTATCTGTTTGGTAGGCCAGTTTCGGCACCCAGATTGTACTATGATATTGCTTAATAAGAAAACCCTCAGATAGCTGCACCGGTTTTCCGCATTGGGTTTTTCCGGGGATATTGGTCACAAAATAATGGTGTCATGTGGTGTGTTTGTTCTTGTTTCTTTTAGTTGCTGATCTGTAATATGTTGAGCATGCATTGATGTTTATTTTCAGTATTTACTTTGTAAATAACTTGTTAAAGAAAAATAACAAGTAGGTAGGAATAAATCAGAAAAAGTGCATGAAGGGTTTCTAAACTAAGTAAAATTAGAAACTTCAACATGGTATCAGAGCGTGATTGCAGATCACAGGAGGACTAAAAGACATCAGCCGAGCGAAGAAATAGCAACAAAAAACAACTGTCCCAAGGTGACAGAAGCTGTTTCTAGCAGCGCAGAAGCCAAGAAGTGTGACATAGAGCCAGCCAGAGCCATGCAGAAGAAGCCGGGAGCTGTGCAGAGCCTCAGAGAGGCTAGCATTGCTGACGCACAGGGCCAGAGCGTTGACGCAGGGCATCCCAGGGCTGACGCAGATCCATCTGGGGTGACGTAGAGCCAGCGTGAGGCAGAGAGGGGTTGATGCAGTTCATGGAGAGGCAATTGTTGGAGTCTAGAAGGTTGCAGAAATATTGCAGAGTGGAGCTGGTGAGGTACTGTAGTCAGAACAGTACCTCACAAAGCAGGGCCAGAGGAGTTGTTACCGAGGGTTTCTAGCTGAGGAACCTGGATCAGTAGTGCAGTTGCACAAGACGATCAGAGTAGGGGGCATCTCGACAAGCGGCAGAAGGATTTCCAGGAGGGAAATCACGACTCACAGGGAGTCCAGAAGAGAACTTCCAGACGGGAAGTAGACACTCAGAGGAGTCGAACAAAGAACTTCCAGGAGGGAAGTAGAGGAGCGTCATGGCACCACACGGGGTAAGAGACCAGGATAGACTAGACGAAGCATCGAACTTTGCAGTCTAGAAGGCCAGAATCTTATCAGTGCTTGACAGGAATTGTGTCAAGAAGTTCGCCTTGAAGGTTATAGCTATCCCAGTCGACCCCAATGTACGACAAGTACGAAGAGGTTATGGCGAGGGCCAAGTTGCATTATCCTTGACGGGGTCAAGGATCATGTGTTACCACATATAGCCGAGAAGGAAACGACAATTGAGATGTGGGAGGCTCTCAAGAACCTGTACCAGCATACTTCTGTGCAGAGAAGAATACTGCTCGAGAACCAGATGAGGTTGTATCAGATGAAGAAGGGTCGATCGATTGACACCTTCCTCGAAGGACTGAATGAGATCCGAGACCAGTTGACTGCTATAGGAGCGACACCAGATTAGGAGCTTATGGCGAGGACAACCCTGAATGCTGTCTCAGAGGATTGGGAAGTGTTTGTCCAGAGTATCCTGGGCAAAGGGGCTCTCCCACCTTGGGACGAGATGTGGGCAGCTCTTCGCTAGGAAGAGATCAGACGATAGTCGAAGACAGGTAACAACAGCAAAGGGATCAAGGTCAAGCAGGAGGAGGAGGATGTGGCCCTAACATTTGGGGGAAAGCAGGAGAAGCAGAAGAAGAAAGATCTCTTTGAGATCAAGTGCTTCCACTGTGGGGAGATGGGTCATTATGCGACCCAGTGCCCAAGGAAGAAGAGTAAGGGAGAGTCTTCCGAGACTAAGGCAGCGCCAACACGGGCAGAGGAGGAAGTTTTGACAGACGATGACTGTGCCATGAGTGCACACATGCCACTTGAGCGGAAGTGGGGAGACATCGAGCTGTAGTTAGATGGACTATAGGCGATGAGGGGCAGGATCTTTGAGGTACCCAGCCTCTTGGATTAGACCTTGCTACGGGAACCCTGACAAGGAGTAGCAGGACTGGCTGAGTGGGTAGAGATGAATGCGGATGGAGCGGCAGAGAGAGCTACAGTGTAGGCGTCCCGAGACAACTCAGAGCTAACAGGTTGCAGCAGTGCAAGAGGCACAGGAGTGTTGCACCAGTGCAAGAGGCACAGGAGTGTTGCACCAGTGCAGGAAGGCACAGAGAGGTGTGCAACAGTGTGAGATGCAGGGAGTTGTTGCAATAGCGCAGAGGTCAGAGAGGTAGCACTTGTCAACGATAGAGGGAGCTTCAGCATCAGAAGGTGTTTCTAGCCCAACAGGGAGGTCAGTTACTTACTTCTCAGTAACTGAGTTGCAGTGTAGTAGTGGGCAGCACGATGCAGCATGATGAGAGAAGGTGCAATGCGGATGCATTGCTGGGAGAAAGGACCAACATTAGCATGGATGTAGAGGGAGCTGTCGTACAAATGCAGCAGTGGCAGTGGAAGAACCATGGGGCAGTAGTACAGGAGGCAGAAGTGCAGAGGATGTTGGGCAAATAGGCCTAGCATCAACACAGGTACCGATGCCTGATGATTAGAGTAATACTTAGTGAGGAGTATTGCTAGAGCACAGTCCTCGCTAAGAGGGAGTGTTGATTTGGGGTAGCATCGGATGTGCTCCAGCCACGAAATTTGGTGGAGAGATTGGGGCACATGAGATCTCCAATACCCAGAAAGGGTTTGGGCAGATTCTAAACAGATCAGGAGATATTAAAATAGTTAATATTTTTAATGGAATCCCTAAGTCTAAACTTAGGGAAATTAAAATATTAATGTGAAGTAATATAAATTTGTGTTAGAGTGGTCCAAAAGACATGGATCAAGGCAAATCTAATCTTAGTCGTCGATTAGGGACTTAATCTCGGCCGTTGATTTGTCAACGAGAAAAGTATAAGAGGAGGCTTGAGGGTCACTTGGAGAATACACCAGAGTGATCAGTCATTCTATTCTCTAGAGCGGGGTTTGCTAAGAGAGATATAATCAATGATCGGGAGAGCCGCTGAGGGGCATTAAGTACAGAGAAATAGAGAAGGCAGAGATTGTGCCGGGAGACTAGCGCAACAACCAAGGAGAGTGATGCAGAGCCAGCAAGGGCTCACGTAGAGGCAGCCAAGTGCTGCGTAGAGCACCAAAGAGGCCAGTTTGTCTGACGCAGAGGCCCAGAAAGCTGACGCAGGGTCTCCTGGGGCTGACGCATGCCAAGAAATGCTGTCGTAGGGCCAACATGAGACAGAGAAGAGCTGACGCAGTCTAGATTGGGCAGACGCTGGGGTTACAGAGCATATTTGTGCTGAGGAGTTGCCGGAAGGATTTTCCGGGGCTTCAGCCAGGAGATTTCTCTCAAACTGTGACGTATAGCTGCTAAGGAAATAATCTATTGGGTAGGCTAGTTTCGGCACCCAGATTGTACTGTGATTTTGCTTAATAAGAAAACCCTTAGATGGCTGCACCGATTTTCCCGCATTGGGTTTTTCCAGGGACATTGGTCCAAAAATAATGGTGTCATGTGGTGTGTTTGTTCTTGTTTCTTTTAGTTTCTGATCTCTAATATGTTGAGCATGCACTAGTGTTTATTTTCAGTATTTACTTTGTAAATAACTTGTTAAAGAAAAATAACAAGTAGGTAGGAATAAATAAGAAAAAGTGCATGAAGGGTTTCTAAAATATGTAAAATTAGAAACTTCAACAGATATCTCAACAAGAAAAGTTTAAATGAAGGCTTGAGAGTCATTTGGAGACACACTGGGGAAAATATTCAGTAACCTGAGGGAGATTGATTCTCAAGAAGTAAGAGTTCGATTTCAGAGGGAGAGTTGCAAGGTGAAGGAAGAGGAGGGTATCAGCATCAGTTGAAGACTAAGGAGGAGGGGATGCAGTGCATCAGAGGGATAACATAGAGGGATAGCTTATAGAGGCAGCGCAACAAGGGATGAGTCCTCACGTAGAGATGATGTAGAGGTGACGCAATGGAGGCTGGAGGGTCTCTTGGGTGTCAAAATTTCTCGTAAGGGTGGAGGAAAATTATCTCAGGTGTTTTCTAAGAGGTTTCTCTATGTTCTGCAAATCATTCCTTGTAAAGAGATTGTTGTTGAAGAATAATAACCAAACTCTCATTTGCTGCACTGGTTTTCCCGCATTGGGTTTTTCTGGGGATTATTTTCCAAAAACAACTGCGTTGATGTGATTGATTCTTGTGCTTGTGTTTCAGTATTCTTTTCTCTATGCTATTATGTGACAATTGTAGTAGAATTTACTTTGATGTTTATTGAAGGGTTTTGTAAATAACTTATTGTGGAAAATAAGTAAGAGAAATAAATCAGTTACTGCTGTAGAATTTCTTGTTAGAAATTTTCACATGGTATCAGAGCTGAGATCGGGCAACAGGATTAGAGAATCTGCAACGAGTCATGAACATGATGCTAGAGCAATAACTCAAAAGGACTCACACAATTCTCCCGGGAAAGAGGAAAGCACGAAGAATATAATGGATCACGACAGTTCTGTGTTGGCTTCCAGACTGGACGAAGAAGTCACTTGCTTGGCAAGTTCTACTTCCTTTGACGTTTGGTATATTGATAGCGGTGCTTCTGCGCACATGACGGGAATACGAGAATGTTTCTCGAGCTATCAAGAAGAACATATGAACTTCCAAATCACCATGGGAAATAAGTCAAAATGTACCCCCGTAGGAAGAGGTACTATAGTTTTTCAAACAGAAGCAGGGGATCGACTTCGAGCTACCAATGTGCTACATGTGCGTAGATTGGGAATGAAATTACTCTTTGTATCTCAATTACAGAACAAGGGATATGATGTGTACTTCATTGGGAAGAAAGTATATGTCAAACATCCGAGTTGGAAGAAGAAGGCCCAAATTGGAGACAGAAGTAACAAACTGTATAAGTTACAGCTAGAATCCCCAATGGCACTAATAGGTAGCAGTGGTGAAAAAAAATTGAATGAACTATGGCACAGAAGGATGGGGCACTTACATCATGGGGCTCTAAGAATTCTCAGGGGAACCGTCACAAGAGTTCCAGAATTAAGCATTGAACGAGACGATGTATGCAGAGGTTGCATACTGGGCAAGTACACCAAAGTAGCTTATTCCAGGAGTAACAATAGGGCAAAGAGTGTTATGGGATTAATACACTCAGATATTTGCGGACTCATGTCCACAAAAGCTCTTAGTGGTGCTGAATACTTTGTCACTTCCATGGATGACCATTCCAGGAAGACTTGGATCTACTTTCTAAAAACCAAGGATGAGGTTTTTGATCGATTCAAAGAGTTTAAAGCTTTGGTTGAGAATTTGACAGGGAAAATGATAAAAGTGTTCCACTCAGACAATGGTGGAGAATATATCGATAAAGATTTCACTGATTTCTGCGCAAGGGAAGGCATAAAAAGAGAATGGACAACTCCATATAATCCATAGCAGAATGGAGTAGCAGAGAGGAAGAACATAACTATTGTTGAAGCATTGAGGGCAATGTTGTATGATCAGGATATGCCCAAATTCATATGGGCAGAAGCATGCAACACAATAGTATATGTTCAGAACAAGACTCCTCACAGGGCATTAGGTAAGATTAATCCAGAGAGTGTCTTCACCGATAAGAAGCCTGAAGTGAGTCATTTCAGAATATTTGGGAGCTTGGCATATTGCCATATACCTGAAGAAAAGAGGAACAAGTTGGATCAAACTGCAGAAAAAGGATATTTTGTGGGATATAGCGAGAATGCTAAGGCATATAGAATCTACCTTCTGGGAAATAAGAAGATCGTAGTACGACGGAATGTAAAGTTCATGGACGACAGAGATTTTAGGAAATCCCGAGAAATGCCTTCTAAAGAGCAGTCAAAGGATGATCCATTGGTCCAACCACTTCGACCAGTAGAAACCAACACCAGCTTTTCTCCAAGGCATAAGAATCCAGAAGCATCACAATGAGTGGAATCTCAAGAGGAGGAGCAAATAGATCCACCCACTACTAGTGGAAGAACGAGCAGAGAACTTCGACAGATACTACGAGACATAGAGGATTTCAATGGAGCTCCTAGGAACGAGAAAAGGGAGCGTAGACAACTAGATAGATACCAAGCTTTGGTGGCTCAGGTTGGAGAACCCTCTAGTTTTCAGGAGGCTGTTCAACATTAGGTATGGGTAGTTGCTATGATGGAGGAATACAGTTCCATAATAATCAATGATGTTTGGGAAGTGGTACCTAGGCCTCAAGACAGATCAGTTGTAGGTTCGATATGGATCTACAAGGTCAAATATGCTGTATATGGCAGTGTGGAAAAATACAAAGCCAAGTTCGTGGCTAAGGGGTATGCTTAGAAGGAAGGGATAGACTACGAAGAAATCTTCACCCCAGTGGCCAGGTATACTTCTATTAGATCCGTAATATCCCTTGCAACACAAATGGGGTGGGAAATTCACCAGATGGACGTCAAGACTGCGTTCTTGAACGGGGTGATAGAAGAAGAAGTATACATTGAACAACCAGAAGGTTTTGAGACACATGAGAAGAAAACTCATGTATGTAGGTTGATAAACGCCTTGTATGGGCTTAAACAAGTGCCTAGAGCATGGTACGTCGAATTGATGGTTACTTGCAGAAGATGGGATTTGTCAAGGGTGACGCTGATCCCAACCTCTCTTGTTTGATTGTAGAGAATGAGCCTCTAATTTTGGTGTTATATGTGGATGACCTTTTCCTGACAGGTTCATCTAGGCTCATCAAAGATTGCAATGAGAACCTAGCTACAAAATTTGACATGAAGGATTTGGGACAGATGCATTATTTTTTGGGGTTGGAAGTTTGGCAGTAAAAGGGTGGAATTTTCCTTGAACAAGGGAGATACGCTACAAAAATTTTAAAAAGGTTCAGAATGCAGGACTGTAGACCCATGGCTACTCCAATGATTACCAATTGGAAGAAGATTGATGTGTCTAAAGATAAAGAAGTAGATCCCACCTTGTACAGGCAGCTCATAGGGCCCCTGATGTATCTGGTCAATACTAGGCCAAGCATTTTTTATGCTATCAACACCCTCAGTCAGTTCATGGTGGAACCGAAGAGGGCACACTCGGCAACAACCTAGCATGTTCTCAGATATATACGAGGAACAATGGAGCATGGATTAATGTACACTCGAGGCAATGATATCAGGCTGAGTAGGTTCATTGACACAGATTGGGATGGAAGTTCAGTAGATCGGAAAAGTACCACTGGGTACTATTTTAAATTTGGATTAGGAATGACCTCTTGGTGTAGTAGGAAACAAAAGTCCGTAGCTCTGAGCTTAGCTGAATTTGAATATATGGCAGCTAACACAACATCGTGTGAAGCCATATGGCTTAGAAAGTTGCTTGTGAATCTATTCAGGAGAAGGATGGAAGTGACCAACATTTTGTGTGATAATCAGAGTTGCATCAAGCTCTTTGAGAATCCAGTTTTTCATGATCGGTCGAAGCACATTGACATCAGGTGTCACTTTATCAGAGATTGTGTCCAGCGAGGTTCAGTACAATTACAGTACACTCTGATAGGAGAACAGGTGGTAGACATTCTCACCAAGGCTCTAAGAAGAACAAAGTTTGTTTATTTAAGGGAAATGAGGATGATTAAGAATATGTTTCAGTAGCAGAAACAGATAGTGCAGTTCTTAAGAGGGAGTTGCAATACAAATGCAACAGTGATAGTGGCAGTGTCATGGGCAACGGTACAGGGTGCAACAACGCAGTGGATCAAGGGCAGCAGGCTGAGCATCAGCAGCGCAAAGGGCCGAAGTCATGGATCAGTGTGATACTTCTGCTGGGAAGTATTGCTAGAGCACATTCCTCGCTAAGAGGGAGTGTTGATTTTTGGGTAGCATCAGATGTGCTGTAGCTCCAAAATTTTGTGGAGGGGCTGCAACACACGAGATCTCCAAGACCCAGAAATCGTTTGGTGAAATTCCATCCGGATTGTATTTTATTAAAATAATTAATATTTTTAATGGGGTTTCTAAGTCTAAACTTAGGAAAAATAAAATATTAATGGGTATTAATGAAAATATGGGTGAGAAGCTTCTAAGAGATGAGGATCAAGTCTAATTTAATCTTAGTCGTTGATTAGAGATTAGATCATGACTGTTGATATCTCAACAGGAAAAGTATAAATGAAGGCCTGAGAGTCATTTGGAGACACACCAGGGAAAATACTTAGTAACCTGAGGGAAATCTATTCTCAAGAAGAGTTCGATTGCAGAGGGAGAGTTGCTGGGTGAAGGAAGACGAGGGTATCAGCATCAGTCGAAGACTAAGGAGGAGGGGACACAGTGGATTAGAGGGACAACACAGAGGGACAACTCAGAGAGGCAACGCAGCAAGGGATGCAATCCTCACACAGAGATGATACAGAGGTGACGCAGTGGAGGTTGGAGGGTCCCTTGGGTGTTAGAATTTCTCCAAAGGGTGGAGGAAAATTATCTTAGGTGTTTTCTCTATGTTCTGCAAATCATTCCTTGTAAAGAGATTGTTGCTAAAGAATAATAAATAAACCCTCATTTGCTGTATCGGTTTTCCCGCATTGGGTTTTTTTGGGGACTATTGTCCAAAAACAATTGTGTTGATGTGATTGATTCTTGTGCTTATGTTTCACTGTTCTTTTCTCTATGCTATTATGTGACAACTGCAACAGAATTTACTTTGATGTTTACTGAAGGGTTTTGTAAATAACTTATTGTGGAAAATAAATAGGAGAAATAAATCAGTTACTGCAGTAGAATTTCTTGTTAGAATCTTTCACAACAACTGAATGGCTTAGCAACTTGGTTACAGGGTTGTGGGGGAGCGGCTAACCCCCTTTCGAATTGCTCCCGGAGTGCGCTCTGAGCGGGAGCGACCAGGGAGCGCACTCTCGAAATTTGCTCCCGCTCCCCTCGTGCTCTCACAAAAAAAATTCGCTCCTTGTTTTTTTTTACAATTTTTTTGTCACAAATATGTTACAAATGCAATTTTTCTCAAAGAAACAAGATTTTTTGAGTAGGGCAGCTTAATATTCAAGTTTATGGTCCTAGTATTGATATGCAATTCATGGTAATGTTAAATTACTAAAGTAAAAGTGAAATTCGCTTTTACTTAAATTTTTAACATCACCATGAAATGACTCAGGAGTCAGGATGTTTGAGAGTGGTTCCATCCTCATTGGATTTCATATGGAGAAAGTAGAATTTTAGATCTCACTTAAAATCCAACAGACTTATTAGTTTTTCAGGATTTCAAGATTGGGGTATTGCAATGTTTCCGTTGGATTTTGTCATGTACTAGGGAATGTGACTCATTTAATCAACAACACCAAGCCCTCTATGTACCTTCATGTTAGTGACATTAGTTGTCAAACTCCTCTATCATGACCCTACTAAAAATGTACCAATCACTCAAATAAAATCTTGACTTGACATGCTACATTTTTTCTATCTTATGTTAACTGCTTAGAGGTTGATATTAATGACAAAGATCCCAAGATAGGCAATGATTTTGATGATATGTATCTATTTGTTGTAGCATGATTTTTTTGGATGCTAGAGGCCATCTAAAGCCTATTTGTTGATGTATTTTCAGTTCATAGATGGATTACACTCGATGCTATTTTGATTATTTGCATCCTTACATGCTATATAAGTGAGAACTTGTAACTTGTGGAGGTGGTTGATGAAGATTATAAATTCTAGATGACTGATGTTATATGGTGTAATCCATGTTTTTATGTTTTTTATATCTAATTCATCATTCTACATGCTTTTGTTGACATATATGCATCAAAATATATAAAATATATATTATATAAAAATTTGCTCCCAAACTGGGAGCTTTTGAAAATGTCGCTTCCCGCTCCCACTCCCCGCTTCCACTTCTGCTTCGAAGTAACCTTTCCTGGTTAATGATGATTCACAAATTTAATTATTAGCACAATTCAATTAGATCATTTGAGAGACCAGTGCCTTATGGAGTCAAATTACTTGCAAAATATAAATTAGCTACCAAGTTGTCAGATGAACAATTGCTGCTTTGGATGAACACTATCCTATATGAGATGCAACACTTAGAAACTAAATGAATGCAAACTCTTGGTTGATTTTAAATTAAATGCCCATCTGTTAAAATTGGCAACTAGGGCCAAGCTCCATGTGGGTCATCTTATTTATGGTAGCTGATATTTTTCTTGGATCCCTCTCATTGAGAGGTGTAGGATTGATCTAAAGATCATCCAATTCCGATAAGTATTCATGGAGTTATGAATTTATTTGTGTTATAAGAGAATTCCTCAAGGTCGGCCAGCAACCAAATACACCCCACATGTGCTCAACGTTTTAGTATAAAACGAGATGACTTGATAGTAATTTCTACACACACTTCTATCTTGATTTCTCTCCACTTATCTTGGGTTTTAGTGGAAGAGAAATCTAGGAGTGGAAGCCCTAGACGTTGGAGGATTGAGGCTGCCCTAGCTGCAGTGAAGAAGAAGAACGCTGCCCTATTCTAGGGGATGCAGTCAAGTGAGAAGCGCTAACGCTACAAGGAGGACAACCCTAGTATCTACGCTATCAAGAAGAAGCCCTAGCCTATACATTGACCTCTACTAACCAAGAAAGGCTGAAGTTTGAAGCTTAGGGCCACAGCAAGAAGAGGCAATTCAACATGGGTGAAATAGGGCTGTTCTGAAGCCATTTCAGGAAGACTGAAGGGATGAAGGGAGGCTGAGTATCTTGCTAGAAGGCCGAGGAGAAAGGGAGTTGTTTGAGGGCTTGTAGAGGGTGGAAAAGTCCTCTAGAAAGGTTGCCGCAGGCCTGTTCTAAGGGCTGTAGGATGCCACTGTAATGAGAGGAGGGCAGAGCCATTATTAAGGGCTAGAAGGCTGCCCAAAATTACAGCGAAGGGGACAACCTTCCCTTGGAGGACAACTGCATTAATTAAGGGAAAATTTGGGCAGATTTTAGGCGCTGTCTGGCTGGGTGTGTAAGGGCTGCCAGATGCCCTAACTAGTCACCACATAAGCAGAAGTGAAGGCAACATTGGAACAACAATGTTGTGGACAGCTAGGCAATGGAGCATGATGGAACCATGATGCATGGAAACAAGAAAGCAAGGCTGCCATATGCCCAGAACAAGTGTTTTGGGCATGGCTGTTAGGTACAACAATGCAGCAGTACAACTAGTATAGCTAGGCAATGGTACATACATATTTGGAGCAACGTAAATATGTTATGTTGCTGTAGGGACAACATCAATGCTGAGTTGTTGTAAGTATATTGAGATAACAAGCCGTGATGGGACAACAGTACTAGCAACAATGATATTGTGCCACAATGTTCAATGGGACAACAACATGATGAGACAGAACAATGATGGGACTGCCATGTCATTGTGCAACAGTGGCACAATGGGACAACAAGCATGGACAACATGGTGCAACATGGAAAGCTTGGACAACATGGTGCAGTATAGCAAGCATGGATAGCATGGATAGTTGTGGCAAGCACATGAGACATGCTGTATGACAACATGGTTCAACCATGGCACATGGGACAATAGTGCAGCATTAGGTGCAGCAGTCATGAGGTCCAGCATTGTGATGATGGGTGCAGCATGCTGCGGCACGGTGAGGTGTAACATGATGACGAGGGGCAACACGATGATAGGTGAAGGAGTCACCTTGGAGAATTAGTTGAAGCAACATGTCTTCAACTGATCTCATGTATCATATTCTTAGAGATGATCTATGTCTTATTAGATATGTCCAGTTTGACTTCTTTGTCATGTACTCTCTCTCTTCTTCTGTGAACTATTGAAGAACAATAAGAAGAATTGTCAAGGTTTCCCCACATTGGGTGTCCTTGGTAGCGCCACATTTGTGTCCTCTTTTCTTGGCTTGTCTCAGCGTTTATGTTTATGTTCTATCTGTAGTTACTGATGCTAATGTGATTGCTAATCTGGAAAAGCTATTGAGCTAACTGTGAAAATTGAAATAAATTGCTCTAAGCATAGAACATACCTAAAATTAACATGGTATCAGAGCTAAGGTGAAGACAAAGCCCAAGCAAGAGTGAAAGAGCAATCACCGAAAACAGTTGGGAAAGAACAAAAGGATCAGCGGATTCCTCATCCCTCTTCAAATTCTCCGAGGTTGAAATCAAAGCTGAAAACATTATTAGAATGGTGCAACGAAAGCTTCTGATGGCCTACCTAAAGATCACTTCAATGGGAAGTTTGGATCTACATGTGGAAGAAAAGGCAAATGCCTTGTTTATAATAAGTTCGGCCACTATGCGAAGGAGTGTCTGAATGGCAGTGACACATCACTTGATGATGATAACAACCATTCTAGGGACATCTTCATTGATCAAGAAATGACAGTGCAGGTCATCAAGGAAATGGCTGACTCTTCAGAGAAAGCAAGGAACCCCCAGGTATGAAGAATCAAATGTTGTTTCTGATAAGATAAAGAAGCGCTATCTTGTATTGGCCCTCTCCTTCAGATTTTGTGGGAATCTAGCTTATTGATTATCGTGCTTCAAGGCACTTCATTAGATAGAAAGGTGATCTCTCTAATTTAGTAGAGATGGAAACAATCGTGGGATTATACTTGGAGCCGATGCCACCTATCCTGAAAAGGGTGTAGGGAATATTACCCCTCAATTGAATAAGGGTAACTCGATTCATTTACAAAATCTCTTTTATGTAACTGATCGCAAGAAGAATCTGGTTTCCATTTCGACAATGGAAGTCAAAGGTTTTAGGGTGGCATTCATTGATGGAAAGGTATGTGTTTGAAAATAGAATTATCTAAAGATGCTTTTACTGATGGGTTCAGGGTTGGAAATTTGTATCAAGTTCCAAGATGGTCCATTGGGGACCATGTCAGTTGTCACATCTCATCTATAGCACTGGAGGTCTACTTATTATGGGGCCCTACCCGATGTGAGTCAGATGGTGACAGGGATGCCTGAATTCAAAAAGAGCATGGAGGTACATGTTTGAGATGTACCAAAGGAAAATCTTACAAGGGGACCATTCCCCTCATGTATCTGGTTGACAGGTTTGGAACAACCCGAGGGGCTTGAGATTCATGATCGAGAATCTCATGTATGCAGGTGGAAGAAAGCCCTTTGTGGCTTGAAGCAAAACACCTCGGGCGTAGTATGAGAGGATTGATAGCTGTCTGATAAAGCTGAGATTCACTAGGAGTGAAGCTATCCAAACCATTGCTCGAAGGTTGTGGATGGTAGACCTCTCATACCGACACCTTTTGAGGATGACCTATTTCTGACAGGTGCAGACCCTCTCATTTGCAGAAGTAAGAGGGAGTTGGATTTCGGATGTGGAATGGTAAACTACAAGCCCGTGACTACCTCAAGGATCTTAACTTTCAGAAGTTATATGGCAGTGATGCCTGTTAGCTCTGCTATATTCTGCAACATTCGATGGATAGAAAAGCAGGTCTGACAGTGTTGGTTATGCTTATAAGGAGCTCGCAGCAGTTGTTTCATCTTTTCCTTCATTTTCCTTATAACTCCGTAACCCCTATCATCCCTGTTTTACTCCAAAAATTCGGCGAAAACCCATTTTTGTTTAGCCCCCAGGTGCCAAGGTTAAAGCCCATATAACTGCGCACCTTCGCAAAGTTCCTGGCCCGCAGCTTTCCCCGTCACATCAGTCTCGCCGAACATGCACTTTTAACCTCCGTTGTCCGATGATCTCCGCTAGTGATCGAAGAGAATTCACACTCCCTACTCCCGTAACATGCACGCTCATTAACCCGCGGGGAAAGTGGTTGCCCGCCTGTCGCATCCACCAGGTGTCGCCTTTTTATTCCATCGCTTCCCCGTGTACGTAAACCACTCACCTCTCGTAGGCAGTGCGGGGAATACTGCCCGATAGTAAAACCGCCCTTCTTCGCCCGTTAACTTCCGCCCTTCTCTCGCGCCCGATCGTCGTTGGATCTGTCCGACCACGATCCGACGACCTACGTTGCTCCATCCCCCTGTTCTCCCGATACCCACTGTAAGTTGATCTCCGCCGTTCATCTGTTTCATCCAACGGCCGATTTTCTTCCTTCGCCCATCCACGTTCATAATCATTTTGCACTCTTAAAGGACGAAAATGGCCAGCTACCTGTACCCGGCATAGTTATTTCTCAACCACTGCATTCAACAGAAACTATGGCTGAAGAACAAAGGACATTCCTCGAGTAGTTAAAGCATTTATCAGGCATGGGATTTCGTCCATTTTCAACACTCAACCTACTCAAGGAGTACAACAAAGTACTAGAGAATGTCAAATTCATTCATTAAAGCCAACAGATCGTAGCAGAGACCCATATCAGAGAGTTAAGGAGGTTGGTGGTCCATTATGACCCCTCCACGCATAGAATAGCAAATATTTTTGTAATCAACCTCTATATATATCCAGAACTCAGAATGTAATAGGGTTGATGGTTTTGGTTTTGATGTAAGGTTCAACTTCTGGAGATTGTAACTACTGTGATACTTGCAACGTCTGGTCTTCATTTTTAGCTAATACAAGCTTATTTTGCTGTTAATTGCTCACTTTCCACTTCTTCTCTGTTCTAGGCCGTGCTTATTACGCATTTATTCATGTGCTCTCGATATTTAGCATTAGAGGGGCTATCATCCCACCTATGTGTTAGAATCTTGTAGGTATTATTGAATGTGTTATGCAGGTTTCTTTTTACTTAATGCCAGAGAGCTGTCATCCTGTCTATGTATTAAGAAATAGATTTGCAGACCTCTTTACTGGTTGCAGTTGGCCATCACATGGTCTTGTGCATCTGCTGGTGTGGTCAGTGTTCTCCATGATTCACCTATTCCTTAAACTGTGAGTAATTGGTGGTCTAAAGCCTTGTAGTCTGGGGGTGTTCACCCATGTCTGGAGTTAAACATAGTAGAAGTGGTTATCTGGCTTGAATATGCATTAGACCTTCCATTCATCCACTTCCAACATTTCGTTGAGTTTGTAATGTTCCCGAGCATCTCTAAGATACAACCTAGGAGAGTTTCTTGGGGCGATAACAATGCCAGGCCAAATTTGGGAAATGCCTCTGAGTTTCATAAACTCATTCACTTTGATGTTCTTGGTGAACTTCCATTCAAACATATGTTTTGCAGTTAGCATGATGAGCTCATATATGGTTGAGCCTCACTGGATTGGTGCCAAGAATCTTCCAAGATATCTTAAGGGCACAATCTCTTATGAATTGAGATACACTGCCGGAAATGTGAAGTTGCACGATTATTCGAACGCTGACTAGGCAGGCAGTGTGGAGGATCTCAAGAGCACTTCCGAGTGCTGATTCTCTTTGGGTTCTGCTTGATATCCTGGATGAGCAGGAAGCAGAAGACGGTTGCTTTGAGCACTGCTGAGACTGAATACATAGCTTCACACGAGTAATGAAATGGCAGAGAATTGTTTGTGGGTTAATTACTTTTTGCAATGTGTGATTGATCTCTCTGGTTTATTTCTGTTGCATATTTTTAATTCGAGAAGTTAAAGATACCAATGATTTTATTTTTCGGTGATTCCGTGATTATTTGGGTAAATAAATAACAAATCGGGGATATATTAAATTGCTGTGAGAAAATAAATCTGGTTGGTATTAGAAATTTAACTAGTGGACCTCTATCAACTGGTCCCATGACCATGACACATAATGATGAAGCATTTCCCATCCATTGACACCATTATTGCAAACACCTATGAATTGAAGTGTTGACCTACGACATTTCGCCTCCCCTTAGGGGTTGGAAGCACCTAATAGGGGTTGACCATCCATCCATCCCTGACATAAATAGGGAACACCTTTATGGGACTTGGTTTAGTTAGATATTTGAAGGTGATCCTAGGTTTAAGTATTATTATGCCCTTAACAATTAAGTATGGTCCACTATGAATCACCTGATGGTTTCTATCTTGGGGCTACTGATGAAGCTGGGAACTCCCGGTTCTCCAAACCTCTCCACAAGAAAAATATTCAACTCGAAGATGTCCTCAAATGGTCTCCTCCTCCTCTTTTATAGATCTCATGGACCCCTCTAGAAGCCTTTATTTTATTATTATTTTAATCACTTAGCACATTTTCCCTCTTTTTAATTAATTAAAATACCCTTTTAATTTAGGAAAATGGTAAATCGGCCACCATCACTCCTCAGGCCACTGGAAGTCACTTCCCACTATCTCATCCTGTAGATCTTCTCGTTTTGGTTTCGATGAGCTATTATGCTAACTTGTTCTATCAAGAATTCCTCCCGGGATGCCACCTTAAGCGTAATTAATAGAGTTAGGCTCAATAATAACCCATTTTCTGAAAGTTGTCAGAATGCAACGGAACAAAAGGCAAGTTGTGCAGATGATGGAATATGCCGAGTGAATGCCATCAGATCCCAAAAAACCTCCTCCAAACCCCATAAATCCCTCCAGAAGCTCCTGGGCCCACAGATGGAGTAAATCTGCTCCTGTGACCTAGCTGCCTCCAACCCTGGAAGTCCATCTATAAGGGAAACCAGAAAAAGGAACATGACACATTTATGGTCATTGTCCCTAATGATTGGTAACTTTCACTTGAGTTTGAGATGGTTTTTCCAGGTGGTCCTTCACACAACAATAGAGGCCTTGAGGGCACATTTCATGCCTCCTTCACACATCATGCCTAGGCCATATCACATTTCTAGAGAGCAGTGATTACCTTGCAAATGCAATGTTACCACTCTAGAGTAGAGCATTGGGCACTTTGATGAATCCAACAGATGATTGCATTGCAAAGTACCCCTAGATGCTGAAACACTAAGCTCCTCTTGCTTGGTGTTGGAGATTCTTAATGATGTACCCTATGGAACCAGCAGGGACTGCTGGCTGGCTCGCTGTTCGACTCACTGTCAAATGTAGGAGAAAAGTTTTCTCCTATGGGGTTACACATTTGGTGGGTAACAAGGATCTCCAAGACACATGTCCTTGAGGTTTGAGACCCTAAAATTTCACCTTTTTGACCCCAAACAAGAGGATTTTCAATTGTGGTACATCAATGCGGTTTTAGGATAACTCAAACCAACCCTTCTAGATCCTGAGTTCTATATTCCCAATTGTAGAGATAAAACCATATAGTAACTATGTAGATCCATTGTGGATCAAATTGAGTTCCAAGCTATTAAAACTTTAATCCTGTAGAATACAAGATTTTTTTCACATTCCCTTCTATGTAAATACTACTAGATTTGTTCATTTTGTTAAAAAGAATGAAATGTTAAGATGTCCACTATTATCAATGTGCCATTATTTGATAATACTGGTCTTATTTTAATATGTTTACCCAACTGTTATTATAATTATAATTTTCTTATAGACACAAATTTCTTGGGTTTCCTTTCAGCTTTTTACAATGAAACTCTTTTAAGCTGATGCTATCATGACATGGACATAGCATGCATGTGAGAATTGATAAGGCTAAATGTATGATCATACTGTTTTTATTTCTTCTCTTTAACATGATCTCAATCTTGAGTTTTTGAAGCGAAAACTCTATTAGCCAATGGCCAATGCAATGCATCAAGTTTGGATCCAAGCTTTTCTTTTATTCTTAAATTCTGTTCCATTAGTAGCTACAGAAATATTTCAAACAAGTTCCTTTGCAAACTTTTAGCTGGCAATGCATGACTGGGTTCTTTTGCCTCATTAGCAGATCTATCTTATCTTCGTCTGGATTGAATTGTTGAACTCAAAATCACTTTTTTCTTTCTATTACTAATCTTTTTTACACTGAGAATTAACCACACCATTTTTTTTTTTTGTATGAAGGTGATAAAGGTTTTGGATGGATACCACGAGCAGATGTGGCACATGTTGCACTGGCATGTGTCAATAGTGCATGCACGCCTAATTCTACTTTTGAAATTCGGAATACTAAAGAGGAAGGGACACCTGATCTGTCAAAACTTTTAGAGTTGGTTCCTGATAAAATGTAGAGACATTGCTTAGGTAATAATAATTGGGCCAGTGGACAGAATAGTATAGTTTTTTCTACTATGATGTAGAATACTGAATCTATCTTCATAGCCACTTGCGTAGCTTTGCCATATTTTAGTTCTATGATGTTTTATTCTCACTGTCCATTGAACTAAAAAATTTGTAATTTGTTTAAAGATCATATCTATTCTACAATGTTTGTAAAGTATTTTTTCAAACAATTCATTTGTTAGTGCAAAAAATCGCAATAATTTATAAAGGAATCAATCTTGCAAATATAGAAGTGATTTACATGCAATTTCTTTAGTAAAATTATAATTTCCCAATACTAGAAGAGAAAGTTCCTGAATACAAATGTATGAAGTGTTTTATAGCAGAGTCATATACTTTTCAATTTCGTGAACTGAAGTTTCATTTCTTAGCATTAGTTTTGGGGACTTACCAGAAGATTGCGTTCTACATTTAAGATTATTTTTGCTGTATGAGATCAATTAGCTAAGAAGTCCTGTTATTTGCAGTGCATACTCGTATTGTAGGTGTCAGTTTTCTTTGTGATCATGTGATTAAAAATCTGCAATGTCAACTTACATAGGGAGTTAATATGCAATACAAATACATGCATACACGCAACCATATGCAACAATATGCAATATGAATACCGGCACGCACACAGCCATATTGCAACAATTTTTGCATCTTATTGATATACTTTTTAATGGTCTTCTTACTGTTGATTTTTGGGTAGCATCAGACGTGCTTTAGCTCTGAAATTTTGTGGAGGGGCTAGAACACATGAGATCTCCAAGACCCAGAAATTGTTTGGGGAAATTCCACCAAGATTGTATTTTATTAAAATAATTAATATTTTTAATGGGGTTCCTAAGTTTAAACTTAGGAAAATTAAAATATTAATGGGTATTAATGAAAATATGGGTGAGAAGCTTCTAAGAGACGAGGATCAAGTCTAATTTAATCTTAGCTGTTGATTAGAGACTTAATCTCGGCCGTTGATTTCTCAACAAAAAAAATATAAATGGAGGCTCGGAGTCGGTTGGAGAATACACACAGAGAGATTGAGGAAATCAATTTTCTGAGGTGAAAAGTTTTCAAGAGGGAAATCTATTAGGGAGATTTTGCAGTTGAGGGGCAGTGATAGTTCGAGAATACTGACAAAGAGGCGGAGAGAAGCTTGTGGAGGCAGCAAAGAGTTGACGCTGCGCTAGTCTGGGCCCACGCAACCTTGACGCAGAGCCAGAAGGGCCAGTGTAGAGGGAAAGAGCCAACTTCGACGCAGAGAGACGAAACTGTTGGGAATTGCCGGAACAGTCGGGAAAGCTGACGCAGTGGGCATAAGAGCTGATGCAGAGCCTCAGAGAGCTCCACGCTGGCCCACGCAGTTACTGTGAAGGGGCAGCGCAGTTGTAGTCGGGGCTAGCCAGTTTTGCTACCGGATCGGCCAAAATTTACGAGGTGAAGTGAGGTAAGCTCAGGTTTTCCGCCATTGTATTTCTCTGTCATTGGTTTGCCAGCAGGGCTACCAACATTTGTATTCAAAACTTCTGCTTAATAATAGAAAATCCTCAGAGCTGTTGCACCAGTTTTCCCGCATTGGGTTTTTCGGGGGACGTATAGTCCAAAATAAGTGTCCTTTGCATGATTGTCTCATTTATTTTCAGCACTTGATCTGTATATTGGTGTAGGCTACAGTGTATTTGCATTAATATTTTCTGAATATTTCTGAAAATATCTTGTTAAAATGAAAAATACAAGTAGGTAATGCAAATCGGTTTGCTGCAGTAGGATTTCTAGTTTGTTAGATTTAGAAATTTTCACACTTACAAGATTACTTGTGCATAGATTTGGATGAACATATATAGTTGGAACACTAAGGCTTTTATACTGGATTGTCCTAGTCAGCATTTCATATCAAGATATGGTGCATTGGTGTTATTGATTAGTAAAAGTGTCGTGGTGTGTGGATGTGTTGAGCTGCTTAATGATCAAAGATGAATATTCCTTTACCATGCTTCATAGTTTGTTGTATTGTATGCACATCCATAATATGTCAAATGATGGACTTGAGAGGTGTTTATTATATGTTAGAATTCATGAAGAGAAAATGGGGAAAATACCTTCTCTGTGACAAATGGGTGTACTGTCGAAATCAAGCCATGGTAAGCAAGGCCTGTAGCCTAGAAAAAAAAACCTAACACCATAGATCTTTAATGCTAAATTTTTTCTAGGAGTATTTCAACCTACAAACATAGACGACTGATAAATAAAACAGTAAAAATGCTAATTTGACTGCTCAAAACAACATCTATAATTTCTTATGCAATCTAGGAAATAAAGAGCAAAAATATGGCTCCAAACTTGAAATTCTCAAACCATAAAATGGGGTGCCTTGCTTCTCTTATATAGACTAGGAAGAAGAGAGATACAATGAATTTGGACACATGTACAACAATAATATTTTTGGTTGTAAAAACTGCTAACCCTAGTGCATCTGGCTGCGCGATTAATGAAGCCAAAAGGGAGGTGTGCTCTTCTAGAGATCTATGCCATACATTAAGCTAGAAACTCATGCATGATCACCCCTTCTAAACTTTGGGAACTGCACCTTCAACTATGTGCATGCAAAACTAATTAAAGCATAAAGCATATTAAACTAAACTTTTAATTTAGAAAAGCATCTAAAATTAGGAATCCTTTAAAGATGGGTGTATGTGTGTGCCTCCATTCTCTCTCTCCTCTAAATAAACTAGTGCTTAACAACTGCATGAAGTGTGGAAAAGGGGCATAATGCTACTGTGGTATAGACCATTGTGCCAAAGGAGGACGAGTTTTTGCAGACACTGTCTAAGCTAAATAGGTAAATTAGCATTTCCTGTTAGTGAGAAAGGTGTTATCCACTATACCAAGTTGCTTCTAAACATCTCGAAGTTCTCCTTTGCTAGGGGCTTAGTCAAGATATCTACAACATGTTGATTTGTAGGAATATATTGAAGAAACTTTGCCCCTTGTAAGCCCTATCTCTGATGAAGTGTTACTTGATTTTAATATTCTTGCACATATCATGAAGCATTGAAATGTCAAATAGTTTGATACAACTAATATTGTCACAATAAATCATGATAGTCCCCTGTTACCCTCTTGTCAACAAGGGTAGTTATAGTTTTTAGTTTAGCATTCACCACCATTGTAAGCCTAAGGTCACAAGTCAAAAGGCATGTAAAAACCATGTGAGGCCTTGTATTAGGCATCCTAGGCCCATGTCTTGTCAGTTTGAGTTTGTATCCAAATGTTTGGTGGGACCATGCCCTATTCCTTGAAAAATTCACCTAAGTACTCTCATCCCTAATTGGATTGGATGGCTTTTGGTGGACTCTCTTGAGGACTCATAGGTTTATGGGGGCCTACATTTGTAGGGGTGATCACCTATGTATGGATTATTGAGAACTCAGGAGTAGTAGAAGAATGATAGTTTTCTCTGTCTTGATAATTACTTGTGAATGCTATTAATTTTTAGGGCTAGATTGTTCTCTACTGTAGATAATTGTAATTTTCAAACTTTTCAACATTTTCACATTATATTCACTCCATAACATCATATCATCATTAGAAATTATGTAGAGAGAACAATAACATCAACAATGCAACGAAACAATAAGGAACATTAGAACAAAAGCATGCACAATAGAGACACCAAGGTTTAAGTCAGAGACTAGGGAAAAACCCTACAAGTGGGAAAACCCAACCAGATTCTTCTTCTTAGATATTCATCAAATGTTCAGTTGAGATACAAAGTAAAATAACTATGAGACACATCTTACAACATCTACTACATTAGTCCTACTAGGACAATCCAACAGTAGGCAGGTCTCAAAATCACATTGTCATCATTGTCACTGTCATAGAGCTCTACAGACTTCACTGTTGCTACCATCATTGTCATATCATAATGACAAGCCATACATCAGAGTGTCTTTGGCATACACCCAAGGTCACTATCATGTCAAGAACACTACCTTATCAATATCATTGTCATGCATTAAAGTCATTGCAATACTGTCATATTAAAGTTACAACTATATCAAAGGTTACTGTCATGACCCATAAATTTTCTCCAAGTCACTGTCATATAGATCACAATCATGTCATATAGATCAGTGTCTTTTCAACCAGATCATGTCATATCAAAATTCACAAACATAAAATGTTGCTACCATTGCCATAAGTTTACTATAATGTCAAGGTTGTTGTCACTGTCATACAACAAATTCACTGCTATATAAATGATTCCAAGTCACTGTCATATATATTATCACAACTTCATAGTCAAATAGATCTCTGTCTCACTGTTGTATAGACCACTATCTCATGGTTGTATAAATTATTGAAGTTTCTAAGTGTACTTAGTTTAGAAACCCTTCATGCAATTTTTCATGATTTATTCCTACCTACTTGTTATTTTTCTTTAACAAGTTATTTATAAAGTAAACACTGAAAATAAACACCAGTGCATGCTCAACATATTATAGATCAACAACTAAAAGAAACAAGAACAAACACACCACATGACACCATTATTATTGGACCAATGTCCCCCGAAAAACCTAATGCGGGAAAACCGGTGCAGCTATCTGAGGGTTTTCTTATTAAGCAATATCAGAGTACAATTTGGGTGCCGAAGCTGGCCTACCCAACAGAGAATTTCCTTAGAAGCTATACCTCACAGTGTGAGAGAAATCTCCTGGCTGAATCCCCGGGAAATCCTTCCGGCAGCTCCTCAGCACAAAACTGCTCTGTAAGCCCAGCGTTTGCCCAATATGGACTGCGTTAGCCCCAGGAGGCCCTGCGTCAGCTTCCTGGGCCTCCGTGTCAAACACGCTAGCCTCTCTGGTGCTCTGCGCAACACTTGGTTGCCTCTGCGTGGCCCTGCATGAGCCCTTGTTGGCTCTGCGTCACTCTCCTTGGCTGCTTTCCTTGCTCAATCTCTGCCTTCTCTGTTTCTTTGTACTCAATGCCCCTCGGCTGCTCTCCTGATCACTGATTCTATCTCGCTTAGCAAACCCCGCTCTAGAGAATAGAAGGACTGATCACTCTGGTGTCTTCTCTAAGTGACTCTCAAGCCTTCTCTTATACTTTTCCTATTGACATCTCAATGGCCGAGATTAAGTCCCTAATCAATGGCTAAGATTAGATCTAGATTGATCC
Source organism: Pinus taeda (assembly GCA_000404065.3). Lineage (NCBI taxonomy): Eukaryota > Viridiplantae > Streptophyta > Pinopsida > Pinales > Pinaceae > Pinus > Pinus taeda. Next base: position 60,571 of record APFE031023864.1, on the reverse strand, counting down.
ATGTCTTTTGGACCATTCTAACACATTCATATTAATACACATTAATATTTTATTTTCCCTAATTTTAGACTCAGGGACTCCATTAAGAATATTAATTATTTTAATATCTCCTGATCTGTTTAGAATCTGCCCAAACCCTTTTTGGGTATTGGAGATCTCATGTGCCCCAACCTCTCCACCAAATTTCGTGGCTAGAGCACATCCGATGCTACCCCAAATCAACACTCCCTCTTAGCGAGGACTATGCTCTAGCAATACTCCTCACTGAGTATTACTCTGATAATCCAGCATCAGTACCTGTGCTGATGCTAGGCCTTCCTGCCCAACATCCTCTGCATTGTTGCATCCTGTACTGCTGCCCATGGTTTTGCCACTGCCACTGCTACATCTGTACGACAGCTCCCTCTACATCCGTGCTGCTGCTGGTCCTTTCTCCCAGCACTACATCTGCACTGCACCTCCTCTCATCATGTTGCATCGTGCTGCCCACTACTGCACTACAACTCAGTTATTGAGAAGTAAGTAACTAATCCTCCAACTGACCTCTCCGTTGGGCTAGAGACACCCACTAATGCTGAAGCTACCTCTGCCGCTGACAAGTGCTCCCTCTCTGACCTCTGCATTGCTACAACAACTCTCCTGCATCTCGCACCGTTGCACACCTCTGTGCCGTCCTGCACTGGTGCAACACTCCTGTGCCTCTCGCATTGCTGCTGCCTACTAGCCTCGCACTGTCTGGGGACTCTTGCACTGTAGCTCCCTCTGCCACTCCATCTGCATCTGTCTCTACCCACTCAGCCAGTCCTGCTACTCCTTGTCGGGGCTCCCATAGCAAGGTCTAATCCAAGACGCTGGGTACCTCAAGGATCCTGCCCCTCATCCCCTGTGGTCCTCCTGATTACAGCTCGATGTCTCCCCACTTCCGCTCAAGTGGCATGTGTGCACTCATGGCATAGTCATCGTTTGTCAAAACTTCCTTATCTGCCCATGCTGGCGCTGCCTTAGTCTCGGAAGACTCTCCGTTACTCTTCTTCCTTGGGCACTGGGTTGCATAATGACCCATCTCCCCACAGTGGAAGCACTTGATTTTGGAGAGATCTTTCTTCTTCCACTTCTCCTGCTTTTCCTTAGATGCTAGGGCCACATCCTCCTCCTCCTGCTTGACCTTGATCCCTTTGTTTTTGCTACCTGTCTTCGGCTGTTGTCTGATCTCTTTCTGGCGAAGAGCTGCCCACAACTCGTCCTAAGGTGGGAGAGTCCCTCTGCCCAGGATACTCTGGACAAACACTTCCCAATCTTTTGAGACAACATTCAGGGGTGTCCTCACCATAAGTAACTGATCCGGTGTCGTTTTTATAGCAGTCAACTGGTCTCATTCAGTCCTTCGAGGAAGCTGTCAACCGATTAACCCTTCTTCATCTGATTCGACCTCATCTGGTTCTTGAGCAGCTTTCTTCTCTGCACAGAAATATGCTGGTACAGGTTCTTGAGAACCTCCCACATTTCAACTGCCGTTTCCTTCTCGGCTATATGTGGTACCACATGATCCTTGACCCCATCAAGGATAATGCCCCTGGCCCTCGCCATCGCCTCTTCGTAATTTTCCTTATCATTGGGGTCGACTGGGATAACTATAACCTTCAAGGCGAAGTTCTTGACACGATTCCTGTCAAGCACTAATAAGATTCTTTCTTTCCAGACTGCGTAGTTCGATGCTCTGTCCAATCTATCCTGGTCTCTTACCCTGTGTAGTGCCATGACGCTCCTCTACTTCCTTCCTAAAAGTTCTCTGTTCGACTCCTCTGAGTCTCTTCTTCCCGTCTGGAAGTTCTCTTCTGGACTTTCTCTGAATCCTGATTTCCCTCTTGGAAATCCTTCTGTCGCTTGTCGAGATCCCCCCTACTCTGATCGTCTTGTGCAATTGCATTGCTGATCCAGGTTCCTTGGCTAGAAACCCTCGGTAACAACTCCTATGGCCCTGCTCTGTCAGGTACTGTTATGACTACAATACCTCACCAGCTCCACTCTGCAATATTTTTGCAACCTTCTAGACTCCAACAACTACCTCTTTGTGAATTGCGTCAGCACCTCTCTGCCTCATGCTGGCTCTGCATCACCCCAGATGGGTCTGCATCGGTGCTGGGATGCCCTGCATCAGCCCTCTAGCCCTCTGTGTCAGTAGCACTAGCCTCTCTGAGGCTCTGCCTAGCTCCCGACTTCTTTTGCGTGGCTCTGTTGGCTCTGCGTCACAGTTCTTGGCTTCTCCGCTGCTTGAAACAATTACTGTCAGCTCGAGACAACTGTTTTCTGCTGCTATTGCTCCGCTCAGCTGATGTCTTTTAGTCCTCCTGTGATCTGCAATCACGGTTTGATACCATGTTGAAGTTTCTAAGTTTACTTAATTTAGAAATCCTTCATGCACTTTTTCTGATTTATTCCTACCTACTTGTTATTTTTCTTTAACAAGTTATTTACAAAGTAAATACTGAAAATAAACACCAGTGCATGCTCAACATATTACGGATCAACAACTAAAAGAAACAAGAACAAACACACCACATGACAACATTATTTTTGGACCGATGTCCCTAGAAAAACCCAATGCGGAAAAACCGGTGCAGCGATCTGAGGGCTTTCTTATTAAGAAATATCAGAGCACAATCTGGGTGCCGAAATTGGCCTACACAATAGAGAATTTCCTTAGTAGCTATACCTCATAGTTTGAGAGAAATCTCCTGGCTGAAACCCCAGAAAATCCTTCCGGTAGCTCTTCAGCACAAAATTGCTCTGCAAGCCCAGCATCTTCCCAATCTGGACTACGTCAGCCCCTGTCTGCCTCACGCTGGCCCTACGTCAGCCCCATGAGGCTCTACGTCAGATTCTTAGGCCTCTGCGTCAGACACGCTGGCCTCTTTGGTGCTCTTCGCAGCACTTGGCTGCCTCTGCGTGGCCGTGTGTGAGCCTTTGCCGGCTTTGTGTCACTCTCCTTGGCTGTTGCGTTGCTCTCTCGACACAATCTCTGCCTTCTCTATTTCTCTGTACTCAATGCCCCTCAGCTGCTCTCCCGATCACTGATTCTATCTCTCTTAGCAAACCCCGCTCTAGAGAATAGAATGACTGATCACTCTGGTGTCTTCTCCAAGTGACCCTCAAGCCTCCTCTTTTACTTTTCCTATTGACATCTCAACGGCCGAGATTAAGTCCCTAATCAACGACTAAGATTAGATCTGGCTTGGTCCATGTCTTTTGGACCATTCTAACACAGATTCATATTAATACACATTAATATTTTATTTTCCCTAAGTTTAGACTTAGGGACTCCATTAAAAATATTAATAATTTTAATATCTTCTGATCTGTTTAGAATTTGCCCAAACCCTTTCTAGGTATTGGAGATCTCATGTGCCCCAACCTCTCCACCAAATTCGTGGTTAGAGCACATCCAATGCTACCCCAAATCAACATAAATCATTGTCTCACGTCAAGGTCACTATCCATACATCACATACGGACAAAGTGCGTGCCATAGAAATATAAAGCGAGCCACAATAATAACAAAGAAAGCCTTAGAGAAATAACAAGCTACAGATACGAGCTACCTTAGATGATGTTAGCCATAGATTCGAGCCACTGTAAAGAGTGCGATCTACTAAACAAAGTATACGAGCCACAAAAAGGATGTGAGCTACTTGTAATAAATAGATCTAAGCCATTGTTTGTATCATGTGAGCTTACAACAAATTCGAGCCACTATATAAATAGGTCCGAGCCACAAGAGTATAGTGCGTTGTCTAAGGAAAAACAATACAAGCCACTAGAGTATACCATACGACTGTCCAGATGTGCCATAGATATAGTGAATGCAAGCCTCAAGATAAGGCGAGACACTGTGGTTTCATGCGAGCCTCAAAGTATATATCACAGAGTATAGGACGTGAATCGCAAATATAATTCAAGCCGCACATAACATATGCAAGACAAATCATGTGAGCCATTGTTTAGATATGCGAACCAAGTGTATAATAGCGAACTCAGAAATAATGTTAACCACTGTAATGCTGTTATGCAACCAGCTCACAAAATAGAAGAAAAGATACATCAATGACTTCAAAATCAACCTCTTTGAGGGGGCAACTTCCTTTACATTACACAAATGAACAATTCTTGGATGATTGAAATGACAAGACCTCCTTTCTATATATAGGAGTCTAAGGGGTCACCATACAATTATAGCCGACATAACAATATGTTGACGGTGCTGGAGCCGCCAACATGTCAAGGGATCCCCCCAGTAAGAAGTCTCAATTAGACTTTAGACTGTTTGGTGTAGGAGTCCCAATAGTGGGTCATACGGTAATGCCTTGAACGCGGTTTCACATAGAGGCAAGTAAGATGTCCCTGTTGGTAGCAAGGGTGTGACATATGCAGTAAGTCAAGGAAGGTGCATGAGTGGTTCTAAAACACAAAGGGTGAGGTGAGTGTGCCCCTTGGAAACCTGTGATAGCACGAAGTTAAGAAGGGAACACACGAGCATTGATGCATCACAACATGGATGGAAAGTTAACTGGCAATCCAAAGTAATGGTTAAACCAACATCACATTTCAGAAAGATTCATACATACATATGCAGAAATAGCTACACATACATGCATAAGCAAACAAAGACATACATCATTTAGAGTACTCAAGATAGCTGAAATATAATACAACATATGCATGAAATGTGCTGGTTCTGTTATATTAAGAAGTGTAAGTTCTAGTCATACAATACATCCATGTCCAACCACTAGTTCCGACAGTAGAACATTACAACCACAACTGTCTGCTCCTCCAAAGAGATATACTAGTTCTATGCAGTGGAGAAACCAAGGCTTGTTACAATACTGTCCAAGCTCTCTCTAAGATAGTCTTATTGGAAGCTTGGCTGACCAAATCCCTTACAATGAGTTATGAGGGACTATTTATAGCAAAGAGTGGGGTGGCCCTTGACATTCCCCTTTATGATAGTTCATCTACCCTGATGACTCTTTATCTACTCTATGACTGTTACATCCAACTATCGACACTTGAACTTACACTTGAAAATATGTTACATTACAATGCACATGTACCCATGTGAGACAAAATGGCTTGAGCAAGCCATGCAAGACATCACTATGACTCGAAAAACTGTTGGAAGACCAACTCTTTGACATCCTCATGGTGATCGACAATAGTGAACTGATGCCAAGCTCGGTAGTTCGCGATGGTCTTCGTGTAATCTAAGGTGACATCTTTCTGGAACTTGACACTTGCCTCCATAACATCTGGGTACACTACTCGGGCTCCTCTGTCCAACTCGTCTGTAGCATGCTCATCATTATCTTGAGTGCAACCGGACCAGTATCATACATGTGCATGGTGTTTGCACTGATTGACGAGCCTGGGCTAGTGGCTATGCGTATCAACTCGTCAAAGTACGAGTCAAGCTCTAGTTGGACCTGTTCCTTTGTCTTTGCCTGGGTGAGTGTCCCAATAGATGGGATCGCATGTGCGCGCATAATAACATCCATACTTGAATACACATGCATGGGAAGCCTGTAGACTAGTGATGAGCTGCGGGAGATCTTCATAGTTCCATATCTAACTCTGGATGTGTGCCTTCAGCTCGACTGCTCTGGGCTTCATCATCTTAGGCAAGTGAAGCGGGGCTCCCTTGTATCTCATCGTCCATGTTTGCATGTAATCAACAACAACATGCACGTTCGACAAGATACGTGCTCTTCGAGCACATTGCTACTGCGACCCATTGAGATGGACGACTTCCTTATACACGGTACCAAACTTGGATTACAATGCTCGCATGACTGTGTCAAGAGACGATAATTCATCCAATATTGCTTTCTTCAATTCTGCTTAGGTGGATGCTGTAACCAATTATCCTCCCTGCTTGGCCATTTGTAGCTCCTTAGTCATTCGCTCGTTCTCAGCTATTAGGAAGCGAACACTTGAGCTAGTGGCTTCGACATATGCTCTGGTAGCATCGACCAATGCTGCTGGATGTTTGCGCACGTCAGATGTGAAAATTATATCACTGCAACAACTGATTTACTTTTCCTACTTATTTCATCATAAGTTATTCATGAAATTACTTCAACAAACATTAAAATAAATATTGTTGCAGATATCACATCGTAATACGAAAACAAAAATATGCACACATCAACACAGTTATTTTGGACTAATGTCCCCGGAAAAACCTAATGTGGGAAACCCGGTGCAGCAAGGGAGGATTTTATTATTCAACAATTTTCTTGTACAACAGGGTGCCAAACTGGCTTACCCACAGATAGACAAACTTTCAACACTTTCCTAAACACAGCGTAGGCCCTAATAACCTCTGCTACAACTTGAAACCCTCCGCGTTAGCCTAAAACCCTTTGCATCAGCCTACTAAGGCTCTATGTAGCCTCTCTCGGCTTCTTTGTCATTCCTGCAGCCTCTGCGTGGATGACGCAAGCCCTTCTAGCTTTGCGCAGTCTCTGCTGCCTCTACGTGGCTTCCTTTGGCTCTGTATCTGCTTCTTCTGCGCTGATCTCCCATCTCTCTGTTTCATACTCGCTGCCTCTTAACTGCTCTCCAGACCACTAGTTCAATTTCTCAGCAAACCCCACTCCAGAAATTGAACTGACTGGTCTCCCTTAGTGTGTTCTCCAAGTGCCTCTCAAGCCTTCTCTTACACTTTTGTTGTTGACATCTCAACGGCTGAGATTAAGTCCCTAATCAACGGCTAAGATTAGATCTGGTTTGATCCATGTCTTTTGGACCGTTCTAACACATATTCATATTAATACACATTAATATTTTATTTTCCCTAAGTTTAGATTTAGGGACTCCATTAAAAATTATAATTATTTTAATATCTCCCGATCTGTTTAGAATCTGCCCAAACCCTTTTTGGGTATTGGAGATCTCATGTGCCCCAACCTCTCCACCAAATTTCGTGGCTAGAGCACATCCGATGCTACTCCAAATCAACCCTCCCTCTTAGCGAGCACTGTGCTCTAGCAATATTCCTCACTGAGTATTACTCTGATCATTCGGCATCGGTACCTGTGCTGATGCTAGGCCTCCCTGCCCAACATCCTCTGCACTGCTGCATCCTGTACTGCTGCCCCTGGTTCTGCCACTGCCACTGCTGCATCTGTACTACAGCTCCCTCTGCATCTGTGCTGCTGCTGGTCCTTTCTCCCAACGCTGCATCCGCACTGCACCTTCCTCTGCATCTGTGCTGCTGTTGGTCCTTTCTCCCAACACTGCATTTGCACTGCAACTCCCTCTGCATCTGTGCTGCTGTTGGTCCTTTCTCCCAATACTGCATCTGCACTGCAACTCCCTCTTCATTCGTGCTGTTAACACACTACTTCTGAAAGGGGTTCTTTACCATCCCCATTTTTTCCCCGAAGTAGTCAAATTTTGACTTTCCAAGGGCCTTGTGAGGATATCTGCCACTTGTTCCCCTGTAATAGTGTAGCTCAACTGTACAACTCCACGTTGGACACAATCTCTGACAAAGTGACACCGGATATCAATATGCTTTGACCTATCATGAAATACTGGATTCTCGGAGAGTTTGACGCAACTTTGATTATCACACATGATCTTGGTCACCTCCATATTTCTTCTGAATAGGTTTACCAACAATTTTCTAAGCCATATGGCCTCACACGAAGCTGTGCTTGCTGCCATATGTTCTGTCTCAGACGAGCTCAGAGCCACATACTTCTGTTTCCTACTGCACCAGGAGGTTATTCCTGATCCAATGTTGAAACAATACCTAGAGGTGCTTTTCCGATCCATTGAACTTCCTGCCCAATCTGCATCAGTGAATCCACTCAACCTGATGTCCTTCCCCTTATTGTACAAGAGCCCATAATCAACTGTTACCTGTAAATACCTAAGAACGTACTTGGCTTCTGCCCAGTGAGCCCTCTTTGGTTCCACCATGAATTGACTGAGGGTGTTGACAGCGTAGCAAATATCTAGCCTGGTATTGACTAGATACATCAAGGACCCTATGAGCTATCAGTATAGGGTGAGATTGACATCCTTGTCTTCAGATGCATCAATCTTCTTCCAGTTGGTGATCATTGGCGTAGCCATAGGTCTATAATCTCCCATCCTGAACCTTTTCAGAATTTCTGCAGCATACTTTCCTTGCCCAAGGAAGATTTCTCCTTTGTGCTGCCAAACTTCCAAATTCGTCCCAGATCCTTCATATCGAACTCTGTGGCTAGATTCTTCTTGCAGTCTTCAATGAGTTTAGATGATCCTGTCAGGAAGAGATCATCCACATATAATACTAAGATAAGTGGCTTGCTCTCTACGACCGGATAGTAGAGATTCAGATCCACATCACTCTTGAAAAACCCCATCTTTTGCAAGTAGCCATCTATTCGACCATACCACGCTCTTGGTGCCTGCTTCAGCCCATACAAGGCTTTTTTCAGTTTGCATACATGAGACTTATTCTCATGAGTTTCAAAGCCCTCTGGTTGTTCAGTTCAAAAATGCCGTCTTGACATCCATCTGATGGGTCTCCCATCCCATTTGGGCTGCAAGAGATATCACAATCCTAATAGATGTATACTTGGCCACTGGGGCAAAGGTTTCCTCATAGTCAATCCCTTCCTTTTGAGCATACCCCTTAGCCATAAACCTGACCTTGTATTTTTCAATACTGCTGTTCGCAGCATATTTGATCTTCTGGATCCATCTTGAACCTACCACAGATCTATATTGAGGTCTTGACACCACCTCCTAGACATCGTTTACCATTATGGAGTTATACTCCTCTACCATCGCATCTAGCCATACCTGATGCTGAGCTGCCTCCTTGAAGCTGTCAAGCTCTCCATCCTGAGCTACTAACGCCTGATACTTGTTTGGCTATTTTCGCTCCCTTTTACTGTTCCTTGGCTCTTCAATGAAGTTCTCTGCATCAAACAGAATCTGACGAAGTTCCCTGCTGGTTCTTTCTCTGCCAACAGGTGCTTTTGTTTGCTCCTCTTCCTCATCCTGAGAATCTTCCTGATCTAAGGAAGGATTCTTCACTTCCATTGGTTGAAGAGGCATGACCAACGAATCCTCTTTCGACTGCTCCTTGGAAGGCATTTCGCGAGATCTTTTGAAAGCTCTGTCCTTCATGAATTTTACAAATCGTCGTACTACTACCTTCTTTCTCCCTGGAAGATAGATCTTGTATGCCTTAATGTTCTTGCTATATCCTGCTAGATACCCTTTTCTTGCAGTCTGATCCAGCTTCTTCTTCTTTTCTTCGGGTATGCGACAATATGCCAAACTCCCAAATATCGTGAGATGAATGACTTCAGGTGTCTTCCTAGTGAAGACTTTCTTTGGAGTAATCTTGCCCAATGCCTGATTAGGACTCCTGTTCTGAACGTAGACAACTGTGTTGCATGCTTCTGCCCACAGTAATTGTGGCATATCCTGATCATATAACATGGCCCTCTGCTTCTATAATAGTCATGTTTTTCCTTTCTGCCACCCCATTCTGCTCCGGATTGTAGGGAGCTATCCATTCTCTTCTGATGCCTTCCTTAGCGCAAAAATCAGTGAAGTCCTTATCAACATATTCTCCACCATTATCTGACCGCAAGACTTTGATTTTCTTACCTGTCAGATTCTCCACTAGAGCCTTGAACTCCTTGAATTGACAAAAAACCTCATCCTTGGTTTTCAAAAAATAGATCCAAGTTTTCCTTGAGTGGTCATCAATGAAAGTCAGGAAATAATCGGCACCGTTGAGAGCTTTGACAGACATAGGTCCGTAGATATCTGAGTGTATAAATCCTAGTACACTCTTCGCCCTGTGATTGCTCCTAGGAAATGTCGCCTTGACATACTTTCCTAGAGCGCATCCCTTGCATACATCATCTTGTTCCGTACTCAGATCTGAAACTCTTGTTACAGTGCTCCTGAGAATTCTCAGAGCTCCATGGTGCAAGTGACCCATCCTTTTGTGCCATAGTTCATTCAACTCTTTATCCCTATGACTGCCTATTAGTGCCATTGGAGATTCTAGTTGTAATCTGTACAACCGATTACTTTTAATCCCGACCTGCACTTTCTTTTTCCAGCTTGGGTGTTTGACGTATACCTTTTCCTTGATGAAGTAGACGTCATAGCCCTTGGCTTGTAGTTGTGACACGGAAAGTAAGTTCATCCCCAATCCTAGCACATGCAACACATTTGTGGCACGAAACCGCTCTCCCGATTTTGTCTGAAAAACTATGGTACCCTTTCCTACTGGAGTACACTTTGCCTTGTTCCCCATGGTGATCTGAAAGTTCATCTTCTCTTCTCGATATTCTGAGAAACACTCCCTAATTCTCGTCATATGCCACTAGGCTCGACTGTCTACATACCATACTTTTGATGATGCAGCACTAGTCATGCACACCACTTCTTCTTCCAACCTAGAAGCCAACATAGAGAAATCAAAATCTCTCTCTCTCTTGTGTAATCTTTTGAAAATCTGCGTGAGTCCCGTGAGGTGGATGCCTCTGCATCGTGGTCTCGACCCACAATTGATTTTCCCATTCTCTCTCTGATTACTTGCTCTGATACCATGTGAAAATTCTATCACTACAACAACTGATTTACTTTTCCTACTTATTTCATCATAAGTTATTCATGAATTTACTTCAACAAACATTAAAATAAACACTGTTACAGATATCACATCATAATATATAAACAAAAATATGCACACACTGACACAGTTATTTTGGAATAATGTCCCCGGAAAAACCCAATGTGGGAAAAACGGTGCAACAAGGGAGGATTTTATTATTCAGCAATTTTCTTGTACAACAGGGTGCCAAACTAACTAATCCACAGATAGACAAACTTTCAGCACTTTCTTAAACCCAACGTAGGCCCTACTGACCTCTGCTACAACTTGAAACCCTCTGCGTCAGCCTACTGAGGCTCTGCGCAGCCTCTTTGGGCTTCCGCATCACTCTTGCAGCCTCTGCGTGGATGACGCAGACCTTTATGGCTCTGAGCAGTGTCTGTTGCCTCTGCGTGGCTTCCTCTAGCTCTGCGTCTGCCTCTTATGCGCTGATCTCGTGTCTCTCTGTTCCGTACTTGTTGCCCCCTGACTGCTCTCTAGACCACTGTTTCAATTTCTCAGCAAACCCCGCTCCAAAAATTGAACTGACTGGTCTCCCTTAGTGTGTTCTCGAAGTGCCCCTCAAGCCGCCTCCTATAATTTTTCTGTTGACATCTCAACGACTGAGATTAAGTCCTTAATCAACGACTAAGATTAGATCTGGCTTGATCCATGTATTTTGGACCGTTCTAACACAGATTCATATTAATACACATTAATATTTTATTTTCCCTAAGTTTAGACTTAGGGACTCCATTAAAAATATTAATTATTTTAATATCTCTTGATCTGTTTAGAATCTACCCAAACCATTTCTGGGTATTGGAGATCTCATGTGCCTCAACCTCTCTACCAAATTTCGTGGCTAGAGCACATCTGATGATACCCCAAATCAACATTAGACACGATCACTCGTTCCTCAAATTGCGCAAGAGATGTATGATCATACAGAGTCGACACTCTGCAAGATTGCACAACTCTATATTGAGACTCGTCGAATGAGATGTTGTGTATTCTCTCCTCCAGATTGTCTCCATGGGTTTTAGTGTCTCCTTAGTCGCTGTGGACTTGCTCCTCTTTTGGACACGGTGAAGCTGGTGACTCGACCTCTTGGTGATGAGGCAAGAGGTCGATGTCTTGCTCTAACTCCTATTGTTCCATATCTGTATCCATCTATTCAAGTGTTTGCTCTATCTCCTGAGCAAAGTCCTGCTACTGTGATGTTCCACCTTGTCTGCATGATGCCAACTGTTTTGATGAGTCCACTACCTCTATGGGTGCAGTTTCATCTGTCTGTACAAGTTGCGCCCCCTGCAGTACCCGTTCCTGCTACGCTTCCTTCTCCTGTCTCCACAGCTCCTATTCCTTCCGGAGTTGCTCCTTCAACTCATGCAACTACTTCTATGTTTCCTCCATTCTCCGTTTCTCTCTTTGCCTTTGCGCGTTTCTCTTGTCGCGCTATTGCCTCTTGCCTCTATTGCAAAAGCTGCTTTTTGCACAAGTGGGTCTGCTCAGAACTTGTAGCTTTGCTCTTCCTCCATGTGGTCAACAATCTTCCTCTTGCCCTTGTCGCACATTGGTATGTTAACCTCTACTGTTGCTGCTGCTTCTGGTGCTCTACGAGATGCTGTTTCACGCTGCTTTGCTATCCATTCCACAGCGAGGCCGATCAATTCTTTAAGTCTTGAGGAGTTGTAACAATATCTCCATGGGTCTTCCTCCACCCAATGACATGCCACGTGGATCCAGTTAAACTATACTCTCGCGTAATGATCTCTCAAAAGACAATGAGGGCCATACAGATTATAACTTCAGAAGTCGAATGGATAGTTCTTCATTTGCTTTGCTTCGACATCCAAATGCTTGAAACTCTATATCTCATATAACCCAATCTGCAACGGAAGAGCGGACTAAGGTGCCTTCTTATTTCGGTGCAACCTAGCTGTCAATCCTGCTGAGATGTGATATGATACTTCTTGCATGACGAGCTTGTCCAAGGCAAACTTCGGTTGAACATGTAGAGGCTTCTCCGTGCTGTACATCCCTATGAAGGTGCTCGACGCTGAGGCATACCAATCAACTATGTTGATTAGTGCCTCTATGGCTGCATTCGACATGCATAGTGGATCCTGTTCGAATATCATCTTGTAAATCGAGGTGACAAACTGATCGAACAACTGTGTGATAACTCCTCTGAAGTTGCGTTCGGACAACATCTTACAATAAGTGTTCACACCAGTATCCGCATGTGTCCATGCCCACTTCAAGCCCAGGAACTCCTGACGGACACAGATTGCATCCAAGATGTAGGCAGACATGTAGATTTCTACTTCCATACCTTTGGGCGGCTGTTGAGCCTTTGTTACCTGTTCCTTCAGCTAATGAGCCAACACGTCAGACCAGTTGCATGCTTTTCCTTCTCTGGCCAGTTGGTCCAACGTGATCACCCAACTCTGTGGGAAGGTTTCCATGCTTTCTTGGCCATACAGTCAACATGAAAAGATGACCAAGTATTGATACACCTTCTGCAGTATCTTTGTCTTGTAGACCTGGTTGGGTGTCATCCTGAATTTAGTCGGCGCCTTTTCCCAGTTGTTCAAAATGTCTCTGGAGTTGGCATTGCTGCTGGGTATGCTGAAGGGAGTCTCCATGATGATCAAAGGCTTCGCATTTGATACATCTCATCATAATCCTGTGCCCTGAAGGTAGCAATCTTTGTCCCACTGACACTGTTCAATGTCATCGTTTTAGGATCAATGTGCGAGACAATCCAATGTATCATGTTCGTGCATGGGAGCACGGGATATCTGCATGCAATCCTGTACAAGCCGGACTTGTGGATGTTCACATAGACTTGGCGGTCTTTGAGGTCTTCTCCAAATGTGCCTGTAAATGCATCATTTACCTCTTTCCATTTCAACTTGATTTCCGTCTCTACAATCAGCTTGGTATCTTCATAGATTAGTAGACTTGTAGACACTCGCTCAACTGCTGCTCTAGTTGCACTTCCATCAGTGTCCTTTGATCTTGCTCTCTTAGAGGCCATTGATCCCGAACTCCTAAGAGGCAAACGAACACTTGGTAGATCTGGAGACAAAGTGACATGCATGGAAAGAAATTTGTCAGCTAAAACCAAAGCAAATTTGAGGAACAACATGCAACATACTTGGGGATTGACTGGCAAGGATTGCACAATTTTTTATGGGAGGCTGGCGGACTGGCTTCTAGAACTGCGCAAAAGGAAGCCTGGGCTGTTTGGGAAGGCTGGCTGGCTGCTGGAATTGCGCGATGCGCAATCCAGACTGGCCTGCTGGTTGTTGGAACTGTGCCATGCGTAATTTCAGCTGGCAGTGGTTGTAGGCCTAGTGATTGCATTGCATAATTTTCTGGGCCAACAATCACTGTCTCTCTGAATTATGCAACGCAAGACTAGAGGACAATCACTGGGCAAAAATGTGTATTTCCTGAGAGGAGGACAGAGCCTTCCCTCTCAGGATTGCACAATGCTGTCTTAGTGAGGCAGAGTCCAGGCCAACACCGCCTAGACCCGTCGATGGACAACTAAAAGCAAATGTGAAAGTGAATGCATGGTGAGTTCAAGTAGGAGTGAATGATCGTGTATGCAAATAGTGAATGAAAGATTCAGATAACGAAGCAACATGCATGTGGGTGAAGTGAGTCGCTGAATCAGCGACCATTTGTGCAACAGAGTTTCATGCATGCGACAACAGTGAGATGCTAATGAAAACTGAAACGGTGCTAGTACAAGATAGTATGCATGTAAACAACAACAATGTTTACAGAAATCAAGCAAACAACACTCACATAAGCGAAAACACAAAAAGCGACATAAATGCTGCAAAAGACAAGTTAAGACGACTTACCTGTGAATAACTGAGCTGGATGTGTCGAAGTCCACTGGATGTGCTGTGGGATGTCAAAGCTCCAAGGTCGATGTGAATAAGTGAGCTCTGAAGCGTTGAATAAATAAGTTCAGGCTCATGATGCACATGCCACAAATCTAGGAAAAAGCGACACTTGGAGGAAAGATTCTAAAACGATCTTTGCCTGTAACCTCCAGCTGCTAAAAATAGCTCCCTAAAACCTAGCGATGCTTTTTGCATGTTGATTTTTCTATTCCAGGAAAAAACAGTCCATGCATGCAAGTCAAGTTTTCTTGGTCCTGGGTGGAATCGATCAACACAACTGCACATGCAACAGCCTGCGCAGCGGAGGGGGAAAAAATGCGCATTTCTGGGAGGGAGTTTGGCTAGCTGCCTAGAGGGATTGCGCAAATTTCTAGCCAGAGCAGCTGACTACTACCCAACATTGCGCAATTTCTGGGCTGAGCAGTCACGCTGGGAGGTGTTATCACTCAGGTTGTCCCTAGGCTCTTGTAGGGATACGACCGAGGTAACCACAAGCCAATCTTTGGATTGCAGGTGCCCACCTGCAATCAGCGAGGGCTCTCTCTTAATGATTCAACTTTGTTGATGATTTTAGGCTAGCTTTTGGCTCAGGGGTTTTTTGTTTGTGTTTGGATGGAAGGTAGAAATTTCAAGTAAAGAGGCAAGGTAAGATGTGATAAGTTTCAAACCATTGGGCATGGAGTCATGGATTAAGGCTTGCTGTTGCGTTTTCTTGGTCACAAGAGGATTAAGTAGCGGGATAGCCACACATGATACAGTTATCAATTTACTGGAAGGATGGAATGATGATTAGAGATGAAAGGCAAAGGAGAATGTTTCATCAAACTGAAAAAGAGGAGAAGTGAATGAATGGTTATCTAGGAGCAGCTAAGATTACTAAACTCTCATTCATATGTGAAAGAAACAGCGCAAACAAGATCATTTAAGTATACATGTTTATAACTATTTCTGATGAAAACATGAAAAAATGCAAAAATTGAGCTTAAGGTGTAGTTAAAGAAATCCTAAGCTATTCTTCTTTTCTGCAATTTAGATGGCGGAACGGTGGTAAAACAAAGCATGAAAATTAACAGAGTTGAGAAACACTTATTGAACCATGTAGAAGCACAGGAATTCCATAATCACTCCTCGGCCAATTAAACACATCAAACAGTTTCAGAATCCATGCTTTCAGCAGTCTTTGATTATAGAAAGTATGCCAGTTACAGTGCGGGTCTCTGCTCGAAGAAAATGTCAAGATACCAAAGATTAAGGGACTTCCTCGACTCACCAACCAACCCCTACTCCATCTTTCGGGGTGGTATATATAAGAAAAATATCAGAAGTCATTTATTACAATTGACCTAAACAGGTCTGCCGGAAAAGCTTTTTCTAAATCCTAATTGTCACTGGAATTAAATGCAGGTAAGTCCTTTGGGCTGCGCTAGAGGTAGCTGAATTAAAAAGAGTGCAATGTGGCCCTTGGAGGCTTGATACAGTACTGTTGGAATAACTGTGCTTTGGGATCTGTAGTTCTGTTATGGTGTGACTTAAATGTGCAATAACCATGATTTGAGAGTTTTTGAGTGGCCTCGCCCTCTTTCTATGACTTTGTTGGAAGGTATTAAATTTTCTCCTGCTTTGGGCCGTTGTTAAGATCTTCGCTGATACTCTTTGCCGCTACATTGATGGTCTCCGCCGCTTGCTGATACTCTTTGACGTGATTTTTCCCTGATGATTTGATCTAATACTCTTTAATCTATGTCTCTGGTCCTTTCCTGTCTTTAAATCGGATTAATTTGGCAAAATCGGGCAATTTCGGGCTTTTTCGGCGCAAAAACGGGCCAAGGAATCAAAAGATTCCCTAAAGATTCCAAAAAACTGCCTATTTCCCATATCGATGCGCGATTAGTGCTTCGCGCTAATTGCGCATCGAAAACTACCTCTGTTTCTTGTTCCGGAGCTCTGAAGTGCGATTTTTCTTCCTGCGCGAATTTTCGGTTTTTTTGGCTGTTGACATCAGCATGACGTCAGCAGTACCGCAGATGACGTCAGCCTGCTGACGTTAGCAGTGGGTCCCTGGTACAGATGTGACGTGGTAGGGTGCTCCTACTTTAATGCGATGCGATGAATTTTTCTGATGCGATCGCATCGGCGGGGAACGAGAAGGTATTTACTTTGGACATGCGATGCTTGCGACTGTCGATCGCCGATATCGCGATATCGCATCGGGTAACAAAGGACGGGGCATAACTATGTGGTGAAAATATTGTGACATGGCGACGTGAGATGGCTTACTAGGATCTGCAGAGTGTTAAGGAAATCGGTAAGGGTCTATTGTGGTCGGAAGGAATGAGTATGCGCGTTGGAAAAGCATTTGAGGCCTTGGAAGGGGTCCGATGACCTAAAAAATGATTTTATACTTTGGAAGGAGTATATTGCATTTGGAAGATGGTTTGAAGGGGCAGCATGAGGACTCTTGCCAAGTTTCAGACAAACTGAGCAATTCCCGAGGGTACATATGGTTATTTTTCAACCATGGGGAGGGATATTTACATAGGGGATGATTTACATAGTTTTAGTAGGGGGATGGGAAAAATATAGGGAGTTAAATAATAATGTCAGTAGTCAATATGGAGATTGTAAGAAAGCGCTAAGTTTGGGAGATCTTAGGCTGCAACGGGGGGATAAAACCTTATAGAGAGAGTATGGAATTTCTTTGAGTGAAGCAGATCTTCACCCAAGCTAATGACATGAAAATGATGAACCTAAGAGGCATCAAGCAGATCTTGAACTCTTTTTGGGGAAATTAGTTAATGATTTGGGGGAGATGGAGAAAGGAAGTTAGCTATCCCTGTTTTCAGTTTTTCACATAGAACTGCCTGGTGATTGTGTTCTGAGTAGAGATGATACCTGAAAACCTGGAACTAATCAGCAATCAAGATTCTGCAACCTCAAAACTACCTACCCAGCCTATTTACCTAACATTTTTTCTTCTTTTCGTTTGGGTACACTTAGACTTGCAAACCCATCATTTCAATTTTTCTTTCTCATGCTTTCCTATCTACAAACAACCCTTATTTCATCCGAGGGCCCAGATTAAGCAGTTAGGCTCCTTTGATTCTCTACCTATCTAAGAATCTGCCAAGATTAAGCTGTTTGGACAGATTTTCATTCTCTATATTCTAAAACAAGAAATTGAAAACTATGGAGACCAAGATTAAGCTATTTAGACCTCCCTTTAACTGAAAATTGTACAACACTGGAATAACTTCTAAAAATTTGGAAAGCAGTTAGATGAAGTTTGAGTAGCCCTCTTCGCTTGGAGACTGTTAAGCAAATATGGAGCATTGCAGCATGCAAAGTATGACATATTTGGTCTGTAAAAATGTCAATCATGAAATATGAGTAACCTGCTGCAGCAGGAGGCTAACAGTGGCTCCACTTGGGGATGGCTTTTCCTTGTGAAAAGCCAAGAATAGTAGGACAGATTGCCTTGTTCCTTCTGCTATGGTTGTACTTTAAACTTGTTAGTGTCGATTGTTGGTTTTATTTGATCTTTTGGATTGGGAACAACTCTTTCCTTCAATTGTGCTGCTGTTAAACTGTAAAGCACTGCCTGCTTTCTTCTGTGTGCTTCAACATCATGGATTCTTACAAAAATCAAGACATTGGTATATACAAATATCCTATGTACAAAATAAAACACCGCTTTCTTTTTTCAATCAAAAGGATCATTGTAGTGCTTTAGCATTCAGCCATTGACAGGGCCTTCTTCAGCTGTGCTACCATCTGGAGATTTGAGAAAATAGGTATTATTTCCTTGCACAATGCTGATAATGTACGGACCTTTCCACAGAAAATCGAATTTTGTGTGTTTACCCTTGTCTTCTCTTCGTGAATCCCATCTTAGAACTTTGCTGCCCACCCAGAAATCCTCTGCTTTGGCCTTCTTATCAAACATCTTCTTGAGTTTTTCTTGCAGTATTTGAGCTCTGTTGAAGACTTGTTCTCTAGTTTGCTGAAGGTGAATGGTTTGATTAACTCTTCTCTGCATGTCATTCGGTTCAGCCTGAATTTCTTGCAACAATTTAATAGTACGCATGCCCAGAGATGAAGGGAAATTGGCTTCCATGCCATATACAAGTTCATAAGGGCTCATCCCAATGGACTTCTTGGTGGAAAGTTTGTCTTCCCACAGAGCATTTGTGAGCTTCCTGTGCCAGTTCTTTTTGTTTTCTTCGAGCAGTTTCTTTATGATATTGATGAGTCTTTTGTTGGAAGACTCAGCTGAGCCATTACCTTGAGGGTAGTAAGCTGTGGAGTGGCCTAAGGTGATGTGGTATTTATGGCAAAACTTGATCATTTTTTTGGATTTGAAAGCAGTAGCATTGTCAGTGATAATTTTCTCAGGGCAGCCGAATCTAGAAAGGATATTGCTCTGAAGGAATTGGATAATGATGGAGTCGTTGGCTTGCCTACATGGGATGGCTTCAATCCACTTAGTGAAATAATCGGTGGCTGTTAAAATCCACTTATGTTGGCCTGAGGAAGAGGGATGAATTTCTCCAATGAAGTCGATACCCCATTGTTGAAAAGGTTTCTCGGTTGAAATGGGGTTAAGGGGCAATGACAGTAGTTTTCTTTTCCCTTCAAAGATTTGGAATTTGTGGCATGAGACAGCAAACTTCTTTACATCTGAAAATAAAGAGGGCCAGTAATAACCAGCCCGTAAGATCTTGTCAGCCATGGATTTCCAATATAAGTGTCCTCCACAGTCCCCTGCATGGAATTATTTCATGATGCTATTAGTTTCATTTATAGTTAAACATTTAAGCAAAATAACTTCATGATTTTTCCAAAACAAAGCACCATCTATGACACAAAATTTTGATGATTTCATCCTTAAAAATCTTTTCTTGGTTCTGGACAATCCTGGGGGAGCACATAGATTTAACAATACAAAGAAAATATCAGCATACCATGGGGATTGCATGAAGGTTTCACTGATCTGTGGAGTCGCCACCTCCGGTTCATTGTCTACTTGATTAATGTCTAATGCTTGAAAGTTGGTTTTGGACATTAGTTTGGCTAACCCTTGTCCTTTTATGAGCTTGGTGGGCTTTATTTCAATGTCTTATTCAAGGATGCTGGCAATCCACTTGCCTCTTTTGCCTTCCAGTCCCTCTTGAGTTAGTATATCCTTTACAACAGCGTTAGGGACATAGGCAATCACGTGGGAGTATAGGATGTAAATTCTGAAATCTTTGATTGCTTTGACCAGGGCATAGGCCTGCTTTTCCATAATCTGATATTTCAAGGGTGCATCTCTCAAATCTCGGCTGAAGAAAGCAATTGGTTTTTCGTTGCCCTATGATCTTTTTGCAGAAGGATCGCAGCTATAGTGTGTTCAGATGTGAAGGAAAAAATGATAAAGTCTTTGTCAAATTGAGGACTGGTGAGGATAGGCGTTTGAGTTAGGGCAGTTTTTATACTCTCAAAAGCCTGCTTAGTTTCAAGAGACCATTTTACCTTGGCATCCTTTTTCAACATGTTGCTCAGTAGCCTTATTAGCTCGGCTATATTTGGGATAAATCTCCTCGGGAAATTGATCTTTCCAAGGAATGCTTGCAGTTCTTTTATGTTTCTTGGATAAGGGATTTGAAGGATAGCTTGAATTCTTTCCGGGTCAATTCTAATCCCATTTTTTGATATTATATGCCCTAGAAGCTTGCCTTCCTCAAGGGCAAACAGGGACTTCTTAGGATTCAAGGAAATGCCATATTTCCTGCATGTCATGAAAATTTGCCTTAAGTGCTTAAGGTGCTCTTGGTCAGATTTGGAGAATGGGGTCAGATCATCAAGGTAAACTACAAGGAAATCATGTATCTCCTTGACAAATGCAATATCCATTGCCCTTTGAAAGGTAGCACCAGCGTTTTTCAGCCCGAAAGGCATTTTAACGTACTTAAATGTTCCCCACGGTGTGGTAAAGGCTGTCTTGTCCTGGTCATCCAGGTGAACAAGTATCTGATTAAATCCTGAAAATCCATCTAGTAAAGAAATTCTAGAGGAACCCACTACTCTTTGTAAGATATGGTCCATTTTGGGCAAAGGGTAGTGTTCTTTTAGAGAGACCTGGTTTAAATTTCTCAAGTCTACACAGTCTTATCTCTCCTGTTTTTTTCCTAGTGGGAACTAAATTAGATACCCATTCAGAGAATCTGATGGGTGCAATGATACCTGCTTCAAACATTCTCTTTATTTCCTTTTCAATCAGGGGAAGAAGCATGGGGTTGATTCTTCTAAGTTTTTGTTTGAACGGTTTTTGATTTGGTTTTAGGGGAATGGTATGTTGGATTATTGAGGTGTCATAGGACTTCAAGTCGTCATAACTCCAGGCAAATACATCTTGGAATTCTTTGAACAAATCCACATATTCCGGTTTTTGGTCAGGGGGCAAATTTTTGGACAATTTAATCATTCTGGGATGCTCTTTTGTTGCTATGTTGTGTTCTTCTATGGCAGCATTTAAAGGTTCCATCTTTGGCTTTTTGGGCACATTGTTGTCATCAAACATGTCTTCCAATGGAGTAAGGCCGACAGGTAGAACATTACTTTTCAGATCAATAAACTCATCCTCTACCTTGGTTTTTTTCTCTAAACAAATTTGTTTCAGCTGTTCTATGTTTGTATTGTTGAAAACAGTTGGTTTAAGGATTTGTTTAGCTGTTGTAGCTGTTACAGTCAGGTGGTTTTCTTCTGCTAACTATTGTGAGTCGGCCATGGCATCCATGTCAATGTTTGTGTTGGAAAATTCGTCCTCCAGAGTTAAGAAACTGTTAATCTGGGCATCATTTTGAAATACCTGCCAATCCTTGACATTGTTAGGGACCGAAGGTCTATGTTTTATTTCAGTGGTGAAATGGTGATTTTGTTCAAAGGGAAGCTTGCATGTGCTATCAAAGGTTGCTAGACTATGGGCATGAATATTGTGATCTCGTGCGATTTTTGCCAACTTAAATTCACTGAAGGCGTTGAGTAATTCGGTGGCAGCGGCTCTGTAAGCTCTCATTCTACTATCATTAGCGACAAAGTTACCCTTTATTTGTTGCATAATCAAGTTCGAATCACCTAGCATGGAGAATTTAGTAGCTCCCAGGATTTTGAGCAACTTAAGGGCTAAGAGAGGAGCTTCACACTCCGCCATATTGTTTGTACATATGAAATTGAGTCTATAGGCATGGTCTTGTGCGTGATTATCATGAGTATTGTAAATCCACACTCCAGCCCCTGCTCCTAGCTTGTTAACTGAACCATCAAACTCCAAATACCATGTGATTTCTTGTTTGAGGTTTGAATTGAGAGTTTCAGTTGTTTCAGGACCGAGCAGACTTGTAATCTCTGTTTCGGGAGATTCTTCTTGTTGTTTGTTGGTTTCCTTGGCTGTTGAGACAATTTCCTGGGTATTGGCAACCGATTCCTCATTGACGTACATTCCTTGCTCCAAAGATAACGGCTTATTATTAGTTGGAGGGTTGGTGTTATCATTAAATAAAATAAAAGAATCCATATCAGAATGGATTGAGTATATTGGAAAATTTTGGGGTTTTTCCTCACTGCTTACCACATACTTCATTAATGTTTCTCTACATAGTCTCTTTGGTTTCCCAAAGACAAATATAGTGGCATAAGAGAGGTCGAGTTGAAGGGATCCTTGCAATTTTTCTCCCCGCGATCTGGATAGAAGCATACCATACTTTGTGGGAATGTCAGCGACTACTACGTCCATTAATATTGTCTTGTTGGGGAATTGGTCTAGAGAGACACAAAGGTCTTTGATCAAGCCTAAACATTTGACCTGACTTGAATCAAAGGAATACAAATCTTTGTACGACCTTGTGACATCAAGGTTCAACCTTTCCATTACAGCTTTGGGCATAAGGTTATGTGAGGCACCTGAGTCAAACATAGCATTATGCAGTATTTTGTCATGTATGTGCATGCTGACATAAAAAGGTGGAACGGGTCCATATGTTGTTTTTCCGTCAGCTTCTGGACCGAATAGTAGTTCAGGGGTATCATCTAAAACGTTTACATGATTCGTTACTTCTGGTAATTGAAGCGACCTTTGAATTTGTTGTCTGTATACATCATGTTTGGCGAGTTCTGAGAGGGGAATAGAAATCTTGAGTTTTCCAATCTCTGCTTCTAAACTGAAAGGTTTTTCCAATAAGTTCTCGGCATTGACAGTGGTGAATTTCTCTTTTTCAGGCATACTCTCTATGTTTCCTTTTGGAATGTTAGTGTCACGATGTATGACAGTTTGTGATATTTCTGTTTTGGGAAGATTTTTGGTAGGGCTATGCAGATCTTCTTTTGGGGATGAGGGAGGTAGAGGCTGATCAATAGGAGAGAGTGTGTGTGATACATCCTCCACAGTAACCTGATGAGGGTTTGGGACCGGGCTGTCAGCTGGTTGACTGTTTGTGATCTTTCCTTTACTTTTGTTGAGCTGTTTGCTATCTTTTATTCTGCTAGATTGGGGAACATTAATGGTCCTTGTTCTTAATTTGTATTGCTTGTGTACCTCGTACACAACGGTATCATAGCCTTGTTTAAAGTCGAAGGACTCTCCCGACTTGGTGTGAAATTGTTTTGCATCAGGGTATGGTCGTCTTCTTCCGTGAGGAATATTTGCTGTTCATGTTCTGAGTCTATCAGGTTCATATGAGTCCCATCTGTGGGCTCAGCGGATGTAGATGCTTCCGCATAGTTTTCTTGAAAAGGAGGCCTAATATCATGGTCAGGACTGGCCCTTCCAACGTTTGTGTTTTGGGTTTTTCTGAAGTTTGGGTTCCTTATGGCATTGGGCTGTTGACCCTCCCATGAAGTTTTTCTCTCAACATTGTCCACTCTGTCTCCCAGCCTG
>APFE031023864.1:25201-37046 GCA_000404065.3 Pinus taeda | reverse complement strand
TTTTCTTGAAAAGGAGGCCTAATATCATGGTCAGGACTGGCCCTTCCAACGTTTGTGTTTTGGGTTTTTCTGAAGTTTGGGTTCCTTATGGCATTGGGCTGTTGACCCTCCCATGAAGTTTTTCTCTCAACATTGTCCACTCTGTCTCCCAGCCTGTGGATGCCACTGATGATAGCATCTAGCTTCTGATCAGAAAGTGGTTCTTCTCTCAGTTCTAGTTCTGTTTCTTTTAGCAATTAGATTTGCTTCCACACTAACTGCAACATCTTGCATTTCTGCAAGGTTTTGAGGGGCTCTTTCCCTTAACTGATATGCCATCTCAGCATCAAAGCCATTTGGGAATTTGTATAAAGCGAGATCAGGTGGAGGTCTTAAATTTTGTGGTATTGCATTATAAACATTGTTAAATCTTGCACAGTAATACAGAACTGTTTCCTGAGGTCCTGTTTTGATAGTATCATACTCAGACAGTATGTGTAGTGGGTCTTTCTTTTTCTCCCATCTATTAATGATTGCATGGTATAAGGCTTCAGGGTTTAATATAGAATTGGGTGCAAGTGCCCTAAACCAGGTTCTGACATCACAGGTCAAACTTTGAACAAAAATCTTCATTCTTACACTCTCATCATCAATCTCATAACTCTCGAAATAATCCTGCATTTTCTTTGTATGCTCTAGGGCGGTGGAGGAGGTTGTGCCATCAAAATAGGTGATTTTTGATTGGTAGTCCTGAGGCATAGCCCCGGGATTAGCAGGCAATTGTAAGGGCGCATATCTAGCCATGATGATGGGGATAAGTAGAACAGATAGAGCAGCGGGGATAACAGGAACAACCGGGGTAGAAGGAGTAGTAGTGGCAGTAGGAGTATGGGATGGAGGTGTAGAGGAGCTGCTTGGAGAAGGAGGTGATGAACCAGGGGAACTTGGGGTTAACTGGAATAAAACTTTGACAGGGGTTGGAACACTGCATGGCTGAACTGTTTCAGGACTCGAAGCAGTTTGGTCTTCTTTTTGCTTTTGTTTTCTAATGATATTAGGAATTAAATTCAGATTTTCAATAACAGCTGGGCTATTTGGATCAGGATTTGATCGTGTCTTACGCGTTTGCTTCTTAGGAGCCAGCTTCTACTCTATTTTTTTTGGGAACTTTTTTTAAAAAACGCAACAACACAGGTCGACCGAAACTTTCACAGGTCGGTTTCTTCCTCTGTGGGGCTGCAGACTGGTTCAATGAATTTATCTGAGGAATTCCCCAGTGGAGTCACCATAATGTTATCACTCAGGTTGTCCCTAGGCTCCTATAGGGATACGGCCGAGGTAACCACAAACCAATCTTTGGATTGCAGGTTATAACCCACCTGCAATCAGAGAGCGCTCTCTCTTAATGATTCAACGTTGTTGATGATTTTAGGCTAGCTTTGGTCTTAGGGGTTTTTGTTTGTGTTTGGATGGAAGGTAGAAATTTCAAGCAAAGAGGCAAGGTAAGATGTGATAAGTTTCAAACCATTGGGCATGGAGTCATGGATTAAGGCTTGCTGTTGCGTTTTCTTGGTCACAAGATGATTAAGGAGCGGGATAGCCACACATGATACAGTTATCAATTTACTGAAAGGATGGAATGACGATCAGAGATGAAAGTCAAACGAGAATCTTTCATCAAACTGAAAAAGAGGAGAAGTGAATGAATGGTTATGTAGGAGCAGCTAAGATTACTAAACTCTCATTCATATGTGAAAGAAACACCGTAAAAAAGATCATTTAAGTATACATGTTCATAACTATTTCTGATGAAAACATGAAAAAATGCAGAAATTGAGCTTAAGGTGTAGTTAAACAAATCCTAAGCTATTCTTATTTTCTGCAATTTAGATGGCGGAATGGTGGTAAGACAAAACATGAAAATTAACAAAGTTGAGAAACACTTATCGAACCATGTAGAAGCATAGGAATTCCACAATCACTCCTCGACCAATTAAACACATCAAACAGCTTCAGAATCCATGCTTTCAGCAGTCTTTGATTATAGAAAGTATGACAGTTATAGTGCGGGTCTTTGCTCGAAGAAAATGTCGAGATACCAAAGATTAAGGGACTTCCTCGACTCGCCAACCAACCCCTACTCCATATTTCAGGGTGGTATATATAAGCAAAAGATCAGAAGTCATTTATTACAATTGACCTAAACAGGTCTGCTGGAAAAGCTTTTTCTAAAAACCTAATTGTCGCTGGAATTAAATGCAGGTGAGTCCTTTGGGCTGCCCTAGAGGCAGTTGAATCAAAAAGAGTGCAATGTGGCCCTTGGAGGCTCGATGCAGTACTGTTGGAATAACTGTGCTTTGGGATCTATAGTTCTGTTATGGTGTGAGTTAAATGTGCAATAACCATGATTTGAGAGTTTTTGAGTGGCCTCGCCCTCTTTCTTTGACTTTGCTGGAAGGTATTAAATTTTCTCCTGCTTTGGGCTGCTGTTAAGATCTTCCCTGATACTCTTTGCCGCTACATTGATGGTCTCCGCCGCTTGCTGATACTATTTGACGTGCTTTTTCCCTGTTGAATTGATCTGATACTCTTTAATCTCTGTCTCTGGTCCTTTCCTGTCTTTAAATCGGATTAATTTGGCAAAATCGGGCAATTTCGGGCATTTTCAGCGCAAAAACGGGCCAAGGAATCAAAAGATTCCCTAAAGATTCCCCAAAACGGCCTATTTCCCGTAGTGATGTGCGATTCGCGCTAATCGCACATCGAAAACTGCCTCCGTTTCTTGTTCCAGAGCTCTGAAGTGCGATTTTTCTTCCTGCGCGAATTTTCAGTTTTTTTGGCTGCTGACATCAGCAGTACGGCGGATGACGTCAGCCTGCTGACGTCAGCAGTGGGTCCCTGGTAAAGATGTGATGTGGCAGGGTGCTCATACTTTAATGCGATGTGATGAATTTTTCCGATGCGATCGCAATATCGCATCGGTGGGGAACGAGAAGGTATTTACTTTGGACATGCGATGCTTGCGACTGTCGATCGCCGATATCGTGATATCGCATTGGGTAACAAAGGAAGGGGCATAACTATGTGGTGAGAATATTGTGATATGGCGATGTGAGATGGCTTACTAGGATCTGCAAAGTGTTAAGGAAATCGGCAAGGGTCTATTGCGGTCGGAAGGAATGAGTACGTGCATTGGAAAAGCATTTGAGGCCTCGGAAGGGGTCCAATGACCTAAAAAAGGATTTTATGCTTTGGAAGGAGTATATTGCATTTGGAAGATGGTTTGAACGGGTAGCATGAGGACCCTTGCCAAGTTTCAGTCAAACTGAGCAATTCCCGGGGGTACTTATGGTTATTTTTCAACCAGGGGGACGAATATTTACATAGGGGATGATTTACATAGTTTTAGTAGGGGGATGGGAAAAATATAGGGAGTTAAATAATAATGTCAGTAGTCAATGTGGAGATGGTAAGAAAGCGCTAGGTTTGGGAGATCTTAGGCTGCAACGGGGGGATAGAACCTTATAGAGAGAGTATGGAATTTATTTGAGTGAAGCAGATCTTCACCCAAGCTAATGACATGAAAATGATGAAACTAAGAGGTATCAAGTAGATCTTTACCTCTTTTCGAGGAAATTAGTTAATGATTTGGGGGAGATGGAGAAAGGAAGTTAGTTATCCCCGTTTTGAGTTTTTCACATAGAACTGCCTAGTGATTGTGTTATGAGTAGAGATGATACCTGAAAACCTGGAACTGATCAGCAATCAAGATTTTGCAACCTCAAAACTACCTACCTAGCCTATTTACCTAACATTTTTTCTTCTTTTGGTTTGGGTGCACTTAGACTTGCAAACCCATCATTTCAATTTTTCTTTTTCATGCTTTCCTATCTACAAACTACCCTTATTCCATCTGAGGGCCCAGATTAAGCAGTTGGGCTCCTTTGATTCTCTACCTATCTAAGAATCTGCCAAGATTAAGCTGTTTCGACAGATTTTCATTCTCTATATTCTAAAATAGGAAATTGAAACCTAGGGAGACCAAGATTAAGCTGTTTGGACCTCCCTTTAACTAAAAAATGTACAACACTAGAATAACTTCTCAAAATTTGGAAAGCAATTAGATGAAGTCTGAGTAGCCTTCTTCGCTTGGAGACTCTTAAGCAAATATGGAGCATTGCAGCATGCAAAGTATGACATATTTGGTCTGTAAAAATGTCAATCATGAAATATGAGTAACCTGCTGCAGCAGGAGGCTAACAGTTTGTACAAATAAATTGTGGTAGCGCATCAATTCTAACTATTGGTTAGTATTACTCCACCCTATGATTTTCATAAGTCAATAACATTAATATACATATCAGTAACATTAATATGTGTCCACATATATCATATTTCCTTACTCCTTCACTTAAGAGTAAACTCTACATCACATGTATTATGTTTTATCGGTTTAATGTTTTACTATTTCATTGGTTCTACTATGTAATGAAAATAGGATTAATAGAGTGGTAGAATAATTACAAATTTGATTATTATTAATTTCATATCGTGGTTATGGTTGATTTCCATACATGTAGGGTTCCATGTGTCTATGAGTTGAACTTTCTCGACATCCAGTCATGTTAATTTTAGATAGCAATGGTATGTTCTATGGTTAAGATAAATTTACTTAAATATTTATTATTGGCCCAATATCGATTTCCAGATTAGCAATCACTTTAACATGACAGTAAATGTAGATATAACATAAATACAAATCATAAGACAAGCCAAGACAAGGGGACAAAAGATGTGGTGCATGCCAAGGAAAAACACTAATGTTGCGAAACCATTTGATCAATTCTTCTTATTATTATTCAAAAGTTCAACAGAGAGAGAGAGAGAGAGAGATAGAGATAGATAGATAGAGAGAGAGAGAGAGAGAGAGAGAGAGAGAGAGAGAGAGATTATAATATACAAAATTAACTTTCCCAATCATAGTCAAATCTATCCATGCAGTTAAAAAGATGCCCTAACTAGAAATTCAATGCTGGTCAACTTAGCAGAAATATTCCTCTAAATGAGCTCGGTCAAACCTAGTTAAATTGGCCTCCAAAGATAGTCTCAATCAACCCGACACAGTCC
This sequence comes from Pinus taeda, assembly GCA_000404065.3. Classification (NCBI taxonomy): domain Eukaryota; kingdom Viridiplantae; phylum Streptophyta; class Pinopsida; order Pinales; family Pinaceae; genus Pinus; species Pinus taeda. Next base: position 31,940 of record APFE031023864.1, on the reverse strand, counting down.
CAATATTAGTCAAACTCAGTCAACACAGAGTCAAATCTGTTGTCAATGTTGGTCAAAAAAATCTAAATGCCTCAATTTTTGTGCCCAGAAATGTGAACTGCCCAAAAAGAATTTCGCTAAGAAAAATCACAATCAAACAAGGTCAATTGTTGCCCCATCAACGCTGGTCAACCCTTCTACAATTGAGTCAATTCTAGAAACAGAAAAGTGTAGTCAGGCCTTCGCATGTGGGGAGAAGAGAAGTGACCCAGCAATCTCTACACCCAATCAGATGAGGAGAGAGATAGAAATGTGTGTGATGATGAGTGTGCAAATGAGGTAGATTCTCCTTCTGTTTATATGCAACGTTGAGGATGAGAAGACATGAATTTTGGGCTTTTGTTCCTACATTAGACCTTTCTTGGACTTTGACAATTTGTACCATCCTTGTCATGCTTTCTCTACTCTGCGCTATTGAACCATGAACAAATAATGAATAATATATGATTGAGAGTGTGACATACCACTCTCCACTAACCCAAAGTCAATCTCCAATAATCGAGAGTGTATCATACCACTCTCCATTGACTCAAAGGTAGTCTCCATTGACCCAAGGTCAATATCAAACATCCAAGCATAGGGAGTATGGTAGTACATGATGCGTCCATCAGTAGTACTATGATACCTATCCTCATTTCCCTACTCATTAGCTAGATTGGAGGTACTTCCCATGAGTCCCATACTTGATGGGGAGGATGTATCGATAGGAGGAGGTGAACCACTCTTCCTGCGCATGTGTCATAGGAGAAGGTGACCCACTCATCCAATGAATATCTAAAACATCATGGGGTATCACAAGGGAAGGTGAACCACTCACCTTGTACATCGTGAACCACAGGGAAGGTGAACCACTCACCCTATAGTCATTTATTGCTCCAAGAAGTACCTCGACCCCCCCGGAGCTCCCAGAGCTCAATATCCAACTCAAATGGGACCCTCATAAGAGGGTCTATTGTTGAATCTAAGTCGTTCATGGAAGGTTAATAATTTGACCTTCCTTAAGGGTTTCATAAGAATATCTGTGACTTGATCATCATTCCCAATGTGATGGAGCTTGATTGCTCCCCATTGTATCATATCCTGGATAAGTGGCAGTTGATGTCAATATCCTTAGAGCGGTCATGAAACATGGGATTTTCAGAAAGACAAATCCCACTTTGGTTGTCATAGAAGATCATCGTGGTATCTAGCACATGTCCAAACATCCCACTAAAGAGCTTTCTCAACCAAACAAATTCACAGGAGGCCATATTAGCAACAATATTTTCGGCCTCAGTGTTGCTCAAAGGAACCAATTTCTGCTTCCTTCTCATCTAGGATATCAAAGCAAAACCTACTGAGAAGAAACATCCTTATGTTCTCTTATGATCCAACACACTACGAGCCCAGTCAGCATCAGAATAACCATGTAGCCTCACATCCCTGACAGTGTATCTCAGTCCATATGTGATTGTGCCTCAGAGATATCTTAAGAGATTCTCAGTAGTAATTGAATGAATGTGATGAGGATCAACCATAAACTGACTCGATGTGTTCACTGCAAGGCATATGTCCAAACAAGAGTTCACCAACAACATTAGGCCCCCCACGAGTTGATGATACTTAGAAGGTTATCCCGAATCAGGCCCACCAGTACTTCCATATAACTTCTTGAAGTTAAGTTCCATTAGAGTAGTCATAGAATTGCAATCCACCATCCGAAATTTTTGAAGTAGCTTCATAATGTATTTTCCTTAAGAAAGGAACATTTCACCTAACATTTGCCAGACCTCCAACCCTAGGAAATAATGCATCATTCCTAGGTCCTTAATATCAAACTCGGAAGCCAACTCCCTCTTACATTGATGAATAAGAGGATCTGCACCTCTTAGAAAGATATCATCCACACAAAGTACGAATATGAGAGGTCTACCATTCTCAACCTTAAAGTAAAGGTTCAGATCAGCTTCACTTCTAGAAAACCCAGCTTCATCAGATAGATTTCGATCCTCTCATACCAAGCTTTGGGAACTTTCTTTAACCCATGGATGGATTTCTTCAACCTGCATACATGTGTCTAATGATCTTGAACTTTGAACCCCTCGGGTTGTTCTACATAGATTTCCTTAATTAAATCATGCAAGAAGGTGGTTTTGACATCCATTGGGTGTAGATTCCATCATTACAAGGAATCAAGGGATATAATCAAATGGATGGTGGTCTATCGGGCAAGGATGCAAATATCTCATCGTAGTCCACACCTTCCTTTTGGGAGAAGCCTTCAACAACAAACTTGGCCTTGAACTTTTCAGTGCTTCCATCAGCTCCATGATTGATCTTGTAGAGCCATTAAAGGTGAAAACAGATTTGTCCTTCGGTCTAGGGCCCACATCCCAAACATCATTCTGCATAATCCACTCATACTCTTTGTTGATAACATCATTCCATACTTGTTACTTCATAACTTCTTTGAATGTGAAAGGTTTAGTTTGAAAAATAGCACTCATTGCGGTTAAGTACCCTTGGTACCTATTCAACTTGTTACTTTCAAAAAATGTCCCCCTTGGTGCAATATGTCTCTCGATATCTTCGAGAATTTCCCAAAGCCATGAAAGTTTCCTTTTTTAGGAGGATGGCTCATGAGGAGGTGGATCAATGGTACCCATTTGTCCTTCAACATCAAGTATTGGCTCATCCTATGGTTCTCCCTGCTTTCCTATATCTACTTCTTTTTCCTTCCTTGGAATAGGAAGGTTAGTAATCTTTCCAAGGGAAACATCTTCATCAAAGGTGACATCATGACTTATCCCCACTTCTCTTTTACTAGGAACACAGATTCTATATGCCTTAGAAGTTTCATTGTAGCCCAAAAATGTTCCTTTCTTTTGAGATGCATCGAATTTGCTTCTCTTTTCTTTCGACACATGAAAATATACAACACTAACACAAATTCGAAAGTGAGAAACAATAGGTTTCTTACCAGTGAAAACTTCTTCGATAGTGTTGGAGTCCAATGCTTGATTAGGGAATCTGTTTTGAACATACACAGTAGCGTTGGAAGCATCCTTCCATAAGAACTTTGGAAGGATTTGATCATGAAGCATGACACGAGTGACTTCTATAATGGAACAATTATTTCTTTAAAAAAATCCATTTTTCTTGGTTGTATATGCATTATTAGTCTCTCTCTTAATGTCTGCTTCTCTACAATAGTCATTGAACTCATTTGGTTTGGTTCCATTATCAGTCCTCAATATTTTGATCTTCTTCCCTGTTTGATTTTTTACCAAGGCTTTGAAATAATGGAACCATGTGAACACCTCATCCTTCTTCTTCAAGAAATATATCCAAGTTTTACGAGAGAAATCATCGACAAAGATAACATAATATAAATATCCTCACAAATATGTCACGGGAATCATACTAGATAGATCAGAATGAACCAATTGCAAAATGTCGGTAGTCTTGTTATCACTCGAGGGGAATGATCCCCTTATATGTTTTCCTTAGACACATCCCTAACAAACACCTTCATGTTCTACTTTAAATTTTGGCATACTTTCCACCATCTTCCTCACATCGGGTAGAGCCTTATAATGAATATGAGCAAACCTTCAGTGCCATAATTTGGATTGAAGAGATGTGTCGTAAGGCATAACTCCTAGTGGACTTCCTTGAACTTGATATAAGTTTTCAACCCTGAATCCAAGAGTAAATTCTTGTTTGAAATTTATTTTCCAAACACATACCTTTCCATCAATGGATGCCACCTTGAATCCTTTGTCCTCCATTGTTGAGATAGATACTAGGTTGTTCTTTAGATCAAGTACATATAGTACTTCTTGTAGATGAATTTTGTTACCTTGATTCAATTGAAGAGTAAAATTCCCTTCACGGGATAGGTGGCATTGTCGCCAAGATTTCTTTCCAAATTTGTATAATTTTCTATCAGATTTGAAAGAGCTTCCTTATACCTAGTGATGTGCCTTGAGGCACCACTATCAATCAACCAATTTCCCAAGGTATCCAGAGGAGAGGCAGTAGAGAGGGCAGATAAAAGATAAAATTATTTTTGCATGTTATCTACAACATCAGATTCATCATACCTAGAGTTTCTTCATCTTTTGGTAGGATGACCATTTCCATGACGAGTAGCGGGAGCATTCCTTTTTCCTTTGTTGTTGAATCTTCCATTCTGTTGTTTGTTGTTTCCCTTGAAGTTGTTGTGGTTGTGGCTGTCATCATGATGAGGTGTATCTCTTTCATTAGGTCACTCCGTAGCATAGTGGCGAAACCTATTACAAATGAAGCATCTTCCCTTCCTTCCATCTTTCAATCTCAATCTCTGTTGACATTGCTTCTTTGAACCTGAATTATTCTTCCCTTTTTTTTTAGCATAAGCAGAAAATGTAGTAGGATCATTCCTATTTGAAGGCATGTATCTCTCCATCATCCTTGTTTCTTCTAAATTAAAATAAAGAGACATCTTCTAGGCATGATAATCAAGCTTATCATTGAGCTTGTCATCAAGCTTGAAGTAATATGTGGAGGCCATTGACTCTTGTCCTTGTCCAACAAATCTCAATGATTTCTCTTTTCACTCTTGCTTGGGCTTTGTCTTCATATCAGCTCTGGTAGCATGTTAATTTTAGATAGCAATGGTATGTTCTATGCTTAAGAGAAATTTAGTTCAATTTTTCTTATTAGCCCAATATCAATTTCTTGATTAGTGATCACATTAACAATGACAGTGAATGCAGATAGAACATATATAAAAAGCAAAAGACAAGCTGAGACAAGAGGACACGAGATGTGATGCATGCCAGGGACAAACCCCAATGTGGGGAAACCATTTGATCAATTATTCTTATTATTCTTCAAAATTCTAGCAAAGAGAGAGAGAGAGTACAATATAGAAAATTAACTTGCCCAATCATAGTCAAATTTTCCACTCAAACTGCAATCAATAGGATGCCCTAACCAAAAAGTCAACACTCATCAAATTAGCAGAAATCTTCCTCCAAATAACCTGGGTCAAGCCCAGTCAAATTGACCTCCAAGGATAGTTTGAATCAGCCCAAAGAACCTGAAAATATCAGTCAAACTCGGTCAACACAGAGTCAAGTCTACGGTCAAAGCTGGTCAAACAAATCTAAATGCCTTGATTTTTTTGCTTAGAAATGTGTCCTACCCAAAAATAATTTCTCTAGGAAACATTGTAGTCAAACAAGTTCAACTACTGCCCTGTCAACGTTGGTCAACCCCTCTGCAATTTGGTCAACGGTGGAAAGAGAAAACTATATTCAACCCTTCGCACATGTGGAGGAGAGAAGCTACCTAGAAATTCGTACACCCATTTAGATGAGGAGAGAGAGAGGAATTTGTGTGATGATGAGTTTCCAAATGAGGTAGATGCTCCTTTTATTTATATGCAATGTTGAGGATGAAAATACATGACTTTTGGGCTTCTAAGCTTACATTAGATTGTTGACCAACCTTGACAATTTTCCCATAAAATAAATACATTTATATTTCCATTTGTACATGTCAGAATGAGATGATATTTAGATCAATCCTACACCTATTGGAAAGAGGAATCCAATAAAAATATCATCTGCATCATATGAGCTATCCAAGGTGGAGTTTGGCCCTAGTTTCCAAATTTAACAAGTTATTAACCACATCAATACCTTTCAGTAGAAGATATCCCCAACATTAACTTTGATTATGATGGGTTCATCATTGTGGTACACTTGTCATGGAATTTATCTAAAGGATGTAGTTCGTTGAATTTTTTCTTGGTGGTAACCAAATCTGGGGTTACCCTCAATTTTTCTCATTTTCCTTCTCCACTGATGGGAAACATCTCTTCACGTATGGTTTTTAGGGTTTGATTCCTCTTAGGATTCTACCTTCCATATTTCATTCATTTGGCATGGCTTAAATACTTTTTATTTGGTGTTTTGATTGGTGGAATTCAATTCTCGCTGTCCTTCGGTAAGAGTAATTTCTTTCTGCCAGAATGATATAATGGTTCATTTAGATTTTCAACCTTGTTTCTATCATAACTCATCTTCATTGTTTGATAGGGTTCTCTAATAGTATTTCAATGTTTTTAAAGAGACCAACACTTTCTAATTGGGATTGATTACACTCCTTCTATACACGACAAATTTCGTAATTTCAAGTTTTATCAAGTAATGGCTATAATGATTCTTTAGTGAATATAAATTATGTTTTTGTCTTACCTTCTTCAACTTATGCTAAGAATGGTGAATATATTTGGTATGGTTTTCTCCATGCATATTGACGGAAAAATCATGGACTCAATTTACTCAGGTAAGAATTCACCCTAACCCTTACAATCGTCATTCTTTTTGTAAATGAATTTTGTGTTCCCAGTACAAGGGTTTGTCTCAATCGAGACAGCTTATGACAATCTCTATTTTTTTTGTCTATTTTCTTTTTTTTTGAAAATTCACCCTTCACTTGGGTATGAAGTTTTTCCCCAGAATTACATCCCCCCTCTCTTATGTAACTTACTTCATCCATTACAGGTTCTAAAAAAAATTATAATTTTGTTTGTCTTGAGGACCTTCTCGATAATTGGCGTAGAGCTAGGGTTTCAAAGATACCCATAGGGTTATGCTATAACGATTTATTTCTTTCAAATTCAACAACTTATCTTATAGTGTTTGTGACCCATTTTTGAACTATATAT
>APFE031023864.1:0-20435 GCA_000404065.3 Pinus taeda | reverse complement strand
CAATACTTGCTAGGTTTTGCAAATGGGGTAGCAAGCTAAGTGGGCTTGATTGTGGGAAAAACTCCACAGTTAAGCGCGCTTGAGCCAGAGGAGTTCTGGGATGGGTGACCTCCTGGGAAGTCCTGGTTACCGGGTGCAAGCCCTGGAAGTGATGATTGATGCTATGTGATCCGTTCTCCACATTTCACTACTTTCAATCCAACTTCTTCACCCCTGTGAGCATCACCCGATGCAATGAGTGCTAAGTGAACTATTCAAAAATCATGAGAAATTAGTCAGTTACGACTACCTCTCATGGAAATAGTCATACGTTTGAATGACTTACTTAACGCAGTTGAATCCCAAAAATGATATCTAAGAAAAAGATTGATGTCTTCATAGGTAGTTTAAAGGATAACATTCAACATGAGGTTCGTCTTTGGGAACCTGATTCATTGGAGAAGGCATTCAGGTTGGCAAGAAAAATTGAAAGAAAAGTTATGGAAGCAAGGAATTCCACCACTTATTAGCCTTCCACAACCTACAAGGTTTACACCACAACAATTGGAAGAAATAAGAGAAAAAGGGATTTGTTACAATTGTGATGGAAAATGCACTAAAGGTCATAAGTGTGCTAAGAAGAAATTATTTTACATAGATTATAAAGAAGAGGAAGAAAATGATCATGAAGCATCAAAATAAGAGGATATACAGTAGGTACCAAACCCAGTGAAAGAAGAAATGAATCTCACCATATCTAATAAAGCATTGGCAAGAATTACCACTCCCAAAACTCTTAAGATAGAAGGACATATCAAGAAGAAAAAGGTGCAAGAAGTGAAAGATCACATCAAGAAAGAAGAAATGAATCCAACCATATTTTGTAATGCATTAGATGAAATTACCACTCAAACTATCAAGATAGAAGGACATATCAAGAAGAAAAATGTTCAAGAAATGAAAGATCACATTGAGAATCAAGAAATGAATCTGACCATATCTTGTAATGCATTGGAAGAAATTAGCACTCCCCAAACTATCAAGATAGAAGGACATATAAAGAAGAAAAATGTTGAAGAAGTGAAAGAACACATCGAGCATCAAGAAATGAATCCAACCGTATCTTGTAATGCATTGGAAGAAATTATGAATCCTTAAACTCTCAAGATAGAAGGACATATCAAGAATAAAAAGGTTTAGGTCGTGAAATATCACATCGAGCATCAACAACAAGTTCTCCAACTTTCAAACGATAAGGCCACTTTGGTGTCGAATCGAATGAATCCACAGACAGATCAACATCGCAATGAAATAATTTTTTATGTAGGCAATTGTGTATTTTTATGGTTACATCCATATAAACAAATGTCCCTCAACAAAGCCATTTATGAGAAGGAAATGTTGGCAATACTACATGCACTTAAGAAATGGAGAGCTTACCTAATGGGAAGACACTTTAAGGTAAAAATCGATCATGATAGTCTTAAATACCTTTCAGAACAATGATTACCTTTAGAAGAACAGAAAAAATGGGTCACAAATATGTTGGGTTATGACTTTGAAATCATCTACAAAAAAGGGAAGCAAAATGTTGTTGCAGATGCACTCTTAAGAAATGGTGAGGATGTGGTACCATTGTTTTGTTTTATTGCTATTATACAACCAGATTGGATAAATGAAGCAAGGGTGAATGGAAGAAGGACCAAGAACTGTGGCCACTCATTCAAAAGTTGCAGAAGATCCCAATTCAAACAATATTTCCAGAACTTGATGAGGAAGGAAAAATCATATTGGAACTTGGAGCAGTCACATAAACAAGAACCTGTGAGCTACGAAATTGACATTATCCAACAAGAATTTTATACAGAAGCATCAATAACTACTCAAGCATTGAGGACAACACTTTTTGAATGAGAGGGACATGTTAAGTCCCTATACTACTAGTGTAACCCATTATTGTTATTAGTACAACCCCTTATTATATTGTTGTGCCCATGTAGTCCCCATATTGTTATTATTGTGCCCCACAGAAGCCCATTATTAATATTATTGTACCCTTACATTATTATTTTTATGTCGGCTTTGATTATATTACGACCCATTAGACTCCTATATATAGAAAGGAGGTCTTGTCATTTGTATCATCCAAGAATTGTTCATTTGTGTAATTTAAAGGAGGTTTCCCCCTTGAAGAGGCTTATTTCTAAGGTGTTCATCTATCTTTTCTATCATTTTGTGAGATGGTTTCATAATATAATGATATATCAAGAAGAAAAAGGTAATAGTGTTGAATGATTCCAGTAGTACTCATAAATTTATTCATTGTAAGATAGCCAAGGAATTGAATTGATTCCTACATCTAGCACAAAAGTGTCAAGTGATGGTTACAAATGGAGGAAATATAAATTACACTGGAAAGTGCCATAATATTAAGCTAACCATGGGAGAGTATGTATTGAATAGTCCAATGATTTCCATCCCAATGAGCAGTCTTGATGTTGTACTAGGAGTCCAATGGTTACAATCATTGCGGATGATAACTTTTAATTTTCAAGAATTTTTCTTGATTTTTTTTTTGGGAAGGAAATAGAGTTTAATTAAGGGGTATCTTGGGGAAAGTCATAAGTATATTCATTTTAAATGGAGTGACAAATGAATAAATAAAAAAAGGGTGTAATTGCAGATTTATGCTTACTAGAGGTTTAAACATCAAAATCATTTAGTTCTCCATATCTCCAAAAAGGCATGGTCAATAATTCCAAGGTATTTGAGACTCCTAGAAACATTTCACCTATTTTTGATCATGATCATGATATTTAGTTTATTCAGGCAAGTGTTTCTCCAAACATTGGACCTTAAAGAAATCCCTACACCCAAAAGAGTGAAATTGAATGTATGGTTGTGGAAATGCTATAGGTCGGTATAATTAAAACTAGTCAAATTTATTTCTCTATTTCAGTAGTCTTAGTGCACAAAATGGATGGATCATGGCGTATGTGCTCAAATTATAGGGCCATCAACAAGATCACTATTAAAGATAAATATTCCATTCCTATCATTAATAAATTTCTCGATGAATTACATGGAGAAATTTACTTCACCAAGATGGATCTTCGTTGAGGATATCATCAAATTAGAATAAATACTAAAGACATTCTGAAATAACATTCAGAACACATGAGGGTCATTATGAATATTTGGTCATGCCTCCTTGGCTTACTAATGCACCTTCCACATTTCAAGGTTTGATGAATTCCATTTTAAAAACCTTTCTTAGAAAAGTTGTGTTAGTATTTTTTGATTATATACTAATCTACAACAAACCTTGGAAGGATCATATTCAACAAGTTGAGAAGGAGCTCAAATTATTGGAGGAGAAAAACTTATATGAAACATTCGGCAAATGTTTCTTTGGAGTACAAAAGGTGGAATATTTGGGTCATATTGTATGTCATGACAGTTTGAAGGTAGACCTTAACAAAATTAAAGCCATTAAGGAATGGAAAAACCCCATAATCGTAAAGCATCTTCGAGGATTTCCTATCTTGATAGGGTATTATCGCAAGTTTATTAATAATTATGGGAGAATAAGAATACCTCTAACAACATTATTCAAGAATGATGCATTTTTTTGGACTCCAACAGAAAAAAAGGCCTTTGAATATCTTAAAGAGGCAATGTACCAAGCACCAGTCTTAGCTACAGAAAGCTTCACAAAAACCCTTTTTTTTGAATGTGATGCCTTAGGAAATGGAATGGGTGTTCTTTTAATGCACTAAGGAAGATACATTTCTTTTATAACTCATCCAATCAAAGGAAATTATCTCCAAAAACCTATTATGAGAAGGAAATGTTTGCAATAACACATACGCTAAAGCAGTGGCAGCCTTAGTTAATAATTCCAAGGTATTTGAGACTCCCAAAAGCCTTACACCTATTGGTGATAATAATCATGATATTAAGTTGATTCTAGTAATTTCTCCTCCAAACATCAGACCTTACAGAAATCCCTACGCTTGAAAGAGTGAAATTAAATGTATGGTTGCAGAAATGCGAGAGGCTAGTATAATTCAACTTACTCAAATTTATTTCTCTACTTGAGTAGTATTGGTGCACAAAATGAATGGATCATGGCATATGAGTCCAGATTATAGGGATCTCAACAATCTCACTATTAAAGATAAATCTCGCATTCCTCTTATTAATGAATTGTTCGATCAATTACGTGGAGAAGTTTACTTCACCAAGATGGATCTTCATTCAGGATATCATCAAATTAGTATGAAGACTGAAAATATTCTGAAAACAACATTAACTACTCGTGAGGGTCATTATGAATTTTTGGTCATGCCTTCTCGACTTACTAATGCACCTTCCACATTTCAAGGTTTGATGAATCCCATTTTCAAACTGTTTCTTGGGAAAATTATGTTAGTTTTTTTTTATGATATATTAATCTACAACAATTCTTGTAAGGATCATATTTAACACATTGACAAGGTGCTTAAATTATTGGAGGAGAAAAAATTATATGAAAAATCCTACCAATATATCATTGGAGTACAAAAGGTGGAATATTTGGGTCATATTTTACCTCATGAGGGTGTTAAGGTAGACCCTAACAAAATTAAAGAAATTAAAGAATTGGAAATCCCCACAATTGTAAAGCATCTTCGAGGATTTCTGAGGTTGATAGCGTATTACGTATTATTGCAAGTTTGTTAAGAATTATGGGAGAATAATAACACCTCTAACAAGATTACTGAAGAAAGATGCAGTTTCTTTGACTCTATAAGAATCTAAGGCCTTTGAACATATTAAAGAGGCAATCTTCTAAGCACTAGTCAAAACTACACCAAACCTCACAAAAACCATTTTTGTGGAATGCATTTCCTTAGGAAACGGAATGGTTGTTGTTTTAATGCACAAAGGAAGACCCATTCCTTTTAAAAGTCATGCAATCAAAGGAAAGTAATTAGACAAACCTATTAATGTGATCCGAAAATGGGGCACTAAAAGGCTTCTTGTTACTTACAAGAACCTCTCCCACTCCAAAGCTTATATATTCCCAAGATCTATGCTTATGATTGATAATTTGCGGAATTAGAAGAACTTGAAATCGGTGTATGCTTGTGTTTGACTTGAACTGTTAAGTTCTTGAGTTGATTTGCTTAAACTGATATGAAATGCTTATAACAGAAAATAAAGCAGCAAATAAGAAAACCATAGGAGACAACAATATGATCTGGAGTTCACCCTGATATATTGAGCTACATCTCCTTGAGCACTATTAAACTCGATTAGGATCTTTGGGATTATGGCTAAATTCTTTTACAAGTTCCACACTCAACTCCATTGGTTTACAACTGAACCAATGGGCTTAGAATACCATTTTTATCCTTTGTCATTTGACTCTCTAGCTCTCATCTCTTGGCTCTGGCTCTGGCTCTCATCTCTCACTCTAGCTCTAGCTTTCGGCTCTCTCTATACCTCTGGCTCTCGGCTCTGGCTCTCACTTTTCTGTGCTCAGATCTCTAGGAAATCACCCCTTTTCCATCACCCCAACCTCTGGTGGCTCCTCTGGCTTTCTTGAGCTTCTGGTTTCGCTTGACCTCCAAGCGAATCGTTGCTACCTTCAATAGCCCTGTCAATTGAGCTCTCTATGTATTTGTGAGGCATCACTCTAGCTCATTGGCTTCCTTTCCATTTCTATGTGTGTAATCATTACTCTGTCTCTTCGACTGGTCCTCTGGCTCTGTGGCTCTGTGGCTCTACGACTGGCCATCTAGCTCTGTAACTTTGTAGCTCTCTGTGTATAACACATTCCTATTATAATGCGTCATTGTTACAAAATGCCTACTTACTAGCATGGTGAAAATTATTCAAAAACAAAGACAGTTTACAAAGGAATCGACAGGCATGGGCAGCCCGATCGTTTGGCCTTCCACCTGTATAATTCTCGAATTAGACCACATAATGAAAATACATAGGAAACTCACGAAAACACTATCATGAGCATTACAGCTGGAACTCAAATAATATGCAATCACATTTATAAACCTCTCGAGTCCATGTTGTTATCGTACATCATTGATCACATTGTGTATGGCCAAAAACCCAAATACAAGGAAATATAGAAAAAATCCGAAAATTTGGATTTCAAAATATATGAAATCACGCTTATAATCCCATTGGGTTGGCCTTCAGTCATAATATCGTCATCGCGTAGGTGGAAGGTCCAAGTCCATGGACTTAACAGAATAGAATTTCAATATTTCCTATTAAATCTGCACCGTCCAATCGAGCTTGTGATCCAAAGGTCGATATGTGATCGCATCATTGCTCATTAAACTATCACAAGTCGCTTGTGCACTGGCCTTTTTATCGGGGATTTTCCAATCGTCGATCGCTAATATCGACAAAATCACATCAACATATTGCATCGGCGTATGTCACATAGAATGGCCCTTTTTATTGGTTGTGATCCCAATCACCAATAGTTGATTGATGATCCTTCACAATCTCAAGTCGCTCTGTCCGTGGCTCCGATATCATGTGAAGGCCTACCTCCAATGTGATATGTGAGAGCTCACAGTTGGGGAGTCCTTCCATCTCCTCTTAAGTCCTCCCTTAAACCTCTTCCGATGCGATTTCCTTCAATGAACCTTTAAGTCCATTTTTATGAGGATTCGCCTCCTTTTCTAAGGATAATGGGCGATCTTCTTTTTGCAATAACAACTTTGTCTGGAGTCCATTCTTGTCCATTCAAATTGCAGTAGATTCAGATTGAAAATATCTATGCAATGAGACTATTCCCAAGAGTGTCCTTTGACTTTCATTTTCCTCTGAGAAGAATATTTTTATACTTAGAAGTCTATTCTAGATCCATTTTGGATCATGCCTTGCCACTAAAAAGATTTTATACTCCAGAAGAATGATATAATGATTTAAACAATAAATTAGAGTATCTAACCCTCTTCTTTCAGCCTCCAAACACTTGCCTTGCATAGTGCCTCTGAACAAAAGCCTTTGAACACTTTCCTTCCCAAATGTGCTTGCCGTCCTCGGAAGAACTATCTTCCTACTTGACTTCTTGCAGAACTCCTGCTGAGAAGGTCATTAAAGGTAGTTTTAACTTATCTGCCTTGATCATTGATCCAACGTGTCTCAAACGAATGTGAAGTTACATCTGCTTCACAAAATTTTCATTTATACTTGTTTCACATACTGTCAACAACAACTGTTAATAGCAACAAGATTACAAATAAAAATTGGATGGCCTAAACTCTTTCTTCATCAAAAGAAACAAATTTCACATCTTGTGAACACCTCCATGTCTTTACATCTACATACAAATGATTGACTAGATAACAAGCCAACAAAACATGTCTTTAAACAATGGACCCTTCAAGTCAAGCATGTGGGAAAAAGAAACAATTAATCCTACTTAATTCAAATCATTAGGTTGGTCAACTCTCAGACTTGACATTTCAACCTAACCTTCTTTATCTCTGTTGTCTCTCTCTTTTGTAAAACAAGCCTTGATGATGAGTCTTGGTCTAGACTCGAAATGTCAACAAAGCGAAGATGAAAACTATGGAATATCCGAGTTCAGATTCTAAAAAACCTAACCACAGAAATCTACAATCCATGATCCTAAAGTTCCTTGTCAAAGAGGAAACACTTCATCATTATCTCCATCTTGGAGACCAAATCAACTTTTCCCAAGTCAATATTGCATTACATGTATGTTTACAACAAAGTAATCAACCCTTCAAGTTAATCACACATACATGTTCAAATACAAGGAAATCATAAACATCCCTAGGTTTATGCACATCATTCTCATGCATGCATTTCATCCTTAAACTTTTGCTTAAGTACACTGTACTTTTGAAGTTGAAATGAATATAATGTTTCAGCAATAAACTGAGTTTCCTACTCAAAATTTTCCATTCACCTTCTTGGTAAAATCTTGCAACTTGCATTCCATTAACAAAGAAATGCAAATAGATGTGATACATTTCTATTCACATCAAAATATATGCAACTTTAATTGGATAAGAACTCTAACCATTTCTTGCCAATCCATTTGAAAGGTCCTTCCTTTGTCTACACATCAGCATCAACATGTGAATCATCCTGAAACACATCATTTGTGGAATATTTCTTTCCATTCTTGCCATTCTCCCTTTCCACCTTCTTGAAGTTTCGTGGAAGAATTGTTGGATTCAAAGTCCAACATTTTTCAGCAATATGCCCTTTCTTATGGCAGTAAGTGCAACACATGTGCATCTCCTCAACAGCATGATTTGCCTTGTCCAATGGACATTTGGCTTCTTTCTTCTTTTCCTTCCAAAGTTTTCTTCATGTGGCCATTCTCTTCCAACAGCTAGAAACATTATGGTTAACCAAACCACAAAATGAACATGCAATTCTTTTCCCATGCTTATATGGAAATTTATCATGCTTCACATAATCAAAAGGAATATGGTTAGAACCAGATGTATATCTTTCTCTTTCACCTTTATTTCCTTCATGAGGAGGTGAATTGATTGAATAAGTAGCTCTCTTTGGAACACCATCAACCTCTTCAATGGTTTTAGAGTTTCCACAACTCTCTGGTTCAAGTGTATGCTGATATACATCTTCTTTCTCCAAAGTATGCTTTACACTATTGCATTCCCCAAGAATACAATCTTCACACTCTTGAGGTAGAAGACCTGTAATGAAACTCCTTTTTCGAATTGTTTCAATTGTCTTCATGGAAACTTTGGAACTTTCTCCATAAGACTGTCCATAGCAAAGACCCAGATACTTAGGCCTTTCCTCAACCATTATTGGCTCAACAATACCTTGTGCATGTTTCTTTTCCTTGATAGCCTGTCTTGGACATTAACTTGGAACCTATGCCTCTGGTATGTTTTTAAAAAGAACAAATATAAACATTCTTAGAGGAAATTGAAGACAAACTAGAATTATTTACCTCTTCTTCAATATGATACTTTACTAGGGCTTCTTTTGCAACAAAGATCTATGTCTCCAACTCATGCATCCTTTCCAAGTTCATATTTGCAATATGACGTTGTCTCTTCATTTCCTGCAATTTGTTAGAAAGCAATTGCTTCTCTTTCTTTATGGAATTCAACTACTCTCAAAGTCCAACACTCATTTCTCTCACCATATTCATCATGATGAACAAGTCTTGCATAATGTCTTCATCAAAGAATCTTGTGAAGAAAGGAGAATTTGAGGACTCACTTGTAGAATTTGCCATTATCAAAATGAACAAAAGAACTTCAAACAAGATCAACAAACAGCTTATTCAATAACCTTTTGCAACAAACCTCTCATGCTTCAAGGATTCCTTTGAGGTCCTTTGGGATAAGAAGAATGCCTTCAACCCTTCTTCCTTCTTGTCCTCTGCTAGACTTAGCTATCAATATATTTCCCTTCACCTCTTCAAACTCACACAACAGTCAGTTTACAAATAATCAAACAACTAAATTCTTTCTACTTTTTGAACACCTTTCAAGCCAAACAAGAATTATGATCTGATACCACTTGCATCATGATACCATCTACTCTAGTATAACCAATTATGATATAACTAGCTTTGATATCACCTTCATTGAAGGTGGGGTTATTAAACCTTTGGCTCTGATACCACCTGATCTAAAAATGGGCCACTAAAAGGCTTCTTGTCACTTTCAAGAACCTCTCCCACTCCAAAGCTTATATATTCCCAAGATCTATGCTTATGATTGATAACTTGCAGAATTAAAAGAACTTGAAATAGGTGTATACTTTTGTTTGCCTTTAATTGTTAAGTGGTTGAGTTCATTTTCTTAAACTAATATGAAATGCATATAAAAATAAATAAAGCAACGAACAAGCAAACCAAAGAAGATAACAATATGATCTAAAGTTCACCCTAATATCTTGGGCTATGTCTCCTTGAGCACTAATCAACTCGATTATGCTCTTTTAGATTATGGTTGAATTATTTTACAACTTCCACACTCAACTCCATTGGTTTACAAATGAACCAATGGGCTTAGAATACCATTTTATCCCACACCGTTTGGATCTCTGGCTCTTGGCTCTTACCTCTGGCTCTCGGCTCTAGCTCTGGCACTATCTCTAGCTCTCAGCTCTGGCTCTGGCTCTTAGCTCTCACTCTAGCTCTGGCTCTCGGCTCTCACTCTCACTCTGGCTCTCTGCTCTAGCTCTCACTCTGCTATGGTCAACTCTCTAGGAAATGACCCCTTCGCCATTGCCCCAAACTCTGGTGGCTCCTCTGGCTTTCTTGAGCTTCTGGTTTCACTTGAACTCCAAGCGAATCTCTACTACCTTCAGCAACCCTGTCAATTGAGCTCTCTCTCTATTTGTGAGGCATCCCTCTGGCTCTGTAACTTCCTATCCATTTCTTTATGTGCAATCATTCCCCTCTCTCTTCGGCTTTGTGGCTATGCAGCTATCCATCTGGCTCTATGGCTCTCTGTGTATAACACATTCCAATTACAATGCATCATTGTTACAAAACACCCACTTAGAGCGTGGCACAAATGATTCAAGATTTGGGACAATTTACAAGGGAATCGATGGGCACGGACAACTCAGTCGTTTGGCCTTCCTCTTATATAATACTTGAATTAGACCACATAATGGAAATACATAGGAAACTCATGAAAACACCATCATGAGCGTGACAATGAGAACTCAAGTAACATGCAATCACATTTATAAACCTCTCCAGTCCATGCTCTTATCGCACATCACCAACCGCATTGTGTATGGCCAAAAACCCAAATACACATAAATACATAGAAAATCTGAAAATCCAGATTTTAAAATATATGAAATCACATTTATAATCCCGTCAGGTCTACCTTTGGTCGCAATATTGCAATCGCACAGGTGGAAGGTCCAAGTCCATTGACTTAACATAACAGCAGTGCGATATTCCCTATTAAATCTCCATCGTTCGATCGAGCTCATGATCCAACAGTCGGGATACGACTGCATCATTGCTCATAGCACTATCGCAAGTCGCTTGTGCACTGGCCCTTGTATCGGGGATTCACCAATCGCCGATATCAGTGCCATCACATTAGTGTATGTCGCATGTAACCACCCTTTGTATTGGTTGTGATCCTAATTGACGATCCGTCGTAATCACAAGCCACTCTGTCCGAGGCTCTAATATCACGAGAAGGCCTACCTCCAATGTGATATGTTAGAGGTCACAATCGGGGAGTCCTTCCATATCCAGTTAAGTCCTCCCTTTGACCTCTTCTGATGTGATTTCCTTCAATGAGCCTTTAATTCCATTTTTATAAGGATTTTCCTCCTTTTCTAAGGATAATGAGCAATCTTCTTTTTGCAATAACTCCTTCCTCCAGAGTCCATTCTAGTCCATTAAAATCGCAGTAGATTCAAATTGAAAATATCTACGCAAGGGGACTATTCCCAAGAGCATCATTTGATTTGATTTTCCTCTGTGAGGAATATTTTTAGACTTAGAGGTATATTCTATATCCATTTTGGATGATTATGAGAAGGAAATGTTAGCAAGATTACATGCACTAAAGACTAGTAGAAAATGGTGAAATTAGTGACTAAGTGACTAAAAAATTTAGTCACCACAACCTTTTCAAGTGAAATACTACAAAAAAATTAGAAATATTAAGAAACCCAACTAAAAACGACTAACATAAATGACTAATTTAGTATAGGAACAAAAATATGACTACCTAACAAGAACTACAATAATATGGATTAGTCATTTATGTTAGTCATTTTAACTGTGTCACTTCAACAATCTAAACTTACAAGTGATAGGGGATTCAAAGGTTATTAGAGAGTGGATGAAAGGTTATACTTCCTTATACACTTCTTTATTGGATTAGAGGATGATTAGAATTATTGAGCTTATTAGAATCTTTAGGATTATATCATTTGATCACATTATAAGGAATTAAATTCAAATGTTAGCAAATTATCGAAAATGGGATTGGGCATCAAACATAGATCGTATGACAAATTTACAAACTTGTGCAATTGATGCACCAATTTACCCCAACGGAGCCCATAGTTTTGGTGCTTCATCTCCTAGGGTTAGATTTTTGGAATTTTAATGTTATTTTAGTGTTTTTGAATAATAAATGGGGCTTCATGCCTCATTATAACATAGTTGATAGTCATGTAGCCTTCACATCTCTTCTCAGAGATAAGCTACCATCATCAAAGCTAGTTTATTTTTATCATGTATGTAAGAATATTTCAGCTCTTGATATTAATAAAATGATTAATTTTTTTTTTTTTATGTGGCATCTCTTTGTTTATGTTTATATCTATATTCTATTGCATTCCTGCATAATTTCATATCATAAACTTTAGCACCACAAAAGCCTTTCTTTTATAGTCTTTACTACAATTGCATTATTCAAAAGTAATAATAAATAGTATAACATGTATGTTATGCTTTGCAAGAATTAAAAATAAAATTGTGGCATTATTAAAACTTATTCGCGACTATATGTGTTCTTGTTACTAAAAAATATGGTCACGAGACTTATCTCCAGTGAAAATTTAATATAAAAATATGAATATTGATGATAAAATTTGCTTTGTTTTTCTGATTGCAAAGCATTTTTTTTCCAATGTGTTTCAAGTTTAATCATATTTTTCTAGTTTTTTGTTCTTGTTTTTCCTCTATATAAAAGAATTTGTTAGCTTTTATGATTCAAGTTACATGAATTTGGTTAGCTTAACAATATCCATTTATTTATTTATGCATTTCAAATTACAAACATTTGGTTGGATTAATAATATGTTTATGTAAAGTATGTACCAACAATTTAGTTAATACTAATACATTAATTTAAACTACGAAGTAGTAATTCAATTAGTGTTAATACAATATAGTGGTAATGCCACTACACAATTCATTAGTCATCTAACATGCTGCACAGAGTTGTGAAACTCATAAGTAATTTAATATCATAAAAAGAGTTGTGAAATTTATTATGAAGTAAAGTTGTAAAAAAGTGTGGAAACAAATATAGTAACTAAAGTCTATGAAGTCAACCATTTAAAAAAATAATAAACAGGATTCAAACTAGTAACTACGTCATGTTTTTATGTTATATGCTACACGGTAATATTTTTTGAAGTGGGATAACTTCAGTGTGAACATGAGAAACACAATTTATAAAAATACCATACTTTGACGTCAAAGTTTTCAATTATCATACAACTTACCCGTCTCTCACTTTCCCTTAAACGTTCTCCACTCTCTTACTATTAATGCGTAATTCCTTAAGTGAAGTGAAGTCTAGTGGTGGGACATGAACCTCTTTGTCAAACGACATGAAATCCCTTTCTTGTGGCTCTTCTTAGCTTGTGTCCCTTGACAATTTTAAATGCGTTCCTTCTGAGGAATAAATCATGTAGTGATGTGCTCTCAAACCTCACATTTATCTTATTATAATTTATAATATTTTTTAATTAATTTTAATTTCATTATATAGTTAAATGTCATGTTTTTATGTTCAATTGTTTTTGAAATGCATCTCTTCCAAACACACTTTAATTATAGACAACTTATATGCATTACAATAATACTTAACTGAAATAGAAATCAACGTGATACAATTTTCTTTAAATTGTTTATATATGGCATGAATACATTTTCCAAAATTATTTTGTTGTACACTTTAGAATAGAATAAAAATCATCTCTTTAAATTTTTTATATATGGCATGAGTACAATTTCCAAAATTATTTAGTTTTATAGTTTAAAACAAAATAGAAATCATTATAAATTTATTAGTGAAAAACCTATATATTTTGAGCCAAATTCCATCTCTATAAAAGGTGTGTATTCCTTGCTCTCTACACTCACATCGCCTCTACATAACCATTCTTGCAGACATACACCCTCTTTCGCATATCCTTATTCTGCACATATATTCAAGTCTACACAACTCTTGTTAAGCACAACTTCTTCTTGTGTGAGACAAATGTATAACTTATGTTTTATGGAAGAGTTATAATTATCATTGAATTTTAAAGAAAGATAAAATGATTGTGTATGTGCTAGAGGGTTATGAAAGTAACACTGATATGGTTATATTATTTTATTATTTTATTCATTAAACAATATGGCTATCTAAATTGTGAACTTGGCTCAAACAATGACAATTTTTTGAAAACAAGTTCTATGAAATTTGATTATATCAACCTTATAAAATCGTAAAGATATGCAAATTCATGATCAACATAATGAATAATATTTTTATTCAAGTATGTGGCTTAATAGTATACATAGATTTGTTTTTCCATTTTAATTCAATACACCAATTAAAAATAATCTCATACCGTTAAGTGCCTTATTCGAAAGTAATAATAAAGAACATAGAAAGAGTCTTTTGTTTTGCAGGGATTTGAAATAAAATCACCGATAAATGACATCTATTAGAGATTATATGGGTTATTAGAAATTCTTCTCACTAGGTTTTATGATAAAACTTAATTAAAATTTAAGAATATTGATAATAATGTTAGTCCAAAGCATACATAACACACAGCGGATTTATATTCAAAGACTTAGACGGCAATAGCAGAGAATAATTCAGAGAGAAAGAAAAATGGAGAAACAACAAGATTACTTAATCAGAAACAACAAAGTAGATAGAACAATCACTAGAGAACATAAATCACTTTGCATTACATAATAGGCTTAGGCCTTGGCTTGCTTTCATTGTCTAGAGAAATTACAAATTTATAGAGGTAGAAGAAGGATCTAGAATCCTGTATGTGACTCAGATGGAGATCTGGAATGATCTAGAAACTACTGGCGATGTAGGGGGATCTAGAATCCTGCATGTGATTCTAGAAACTACTAGCAGTGTAGGAAGATCTAGAATCCTGGAGATCTAGAAAGATCTGATCTAGAATCCTCCGTGAATTTGGCTTCACACTTAATATTCTCCCACTTGAAGCAAAATAAGATTCATCAAGTCACACTGAGTCCTACCATGCCTATACATAACTCATGTTTATTTCATGGTAGAATCTTAGTGAACATATCAGCAGGGTTCCTATCTGTATGGATCTTTTCGAAGGATAACTATTCTTCCTCCAACACATGCCGGATCCAGTGGTATCTTAAGTCAATGTGGTTGTTTTTTTAATGAAATGCTGGGTTTTTTGCCAAGTGAATGGCACTTTGACTATCACAATATAACACATACTTGTTTTACTTTATTCCTATCTCTCCTAGGAATCACTGCATCCACAACATCTCTTTACAAGCTTCTGTGTTAGGATATTCCGACACATAGGAAATAGTTAAGTATGACTTGGTCTAGTGTAGAGTTCGGTAAAGTGTGTTTCTTTACTATGTACTTTTGTAACTTACAATCTGACGGTCATGATATGTAGTGATCCGACGGTTCCTTCTCTCCTCGGTATTATCGACCCTTGATTCGTGGCTTAACACCTGATTGGTCCATGATCTCTATTTAAAGAGCATGGAGGGTCATTTGTAGGTTAACTATTCATGAGAGAATTTTATGTAAAATTTCATTCTTTTATTAATAAATTACCTAAAGTGGCCGTGTTGGCTCAGGCCGTGGATTGTTTCCCTCTTTGAGGGTTTTAACCACGTCAAAAATACTAATGTATTGATCTGTGATTTGTTTGTGAGCGGTGTCCTTTCGTGTTCTATCTGAGGAACTTACCTTGTAAATTCCTACATGGTATCAGAGGTATTTGAGGGGCACATCCATTGGTGATCCAAATATGAAGCTGGTAGAACTACATCCGACTATCGTTTCCTAGATCTACTATTTCTGACAACTTTCAGGGAGAGAGGGTTGCTCTATTGTGCTAGGAGCATCTGTTTCAGTGAAGAACCCCTTTCGTTTCACGCAAAAAGGTTTCTGGTAGCCCTAGCTATGTCATTTTTAAGATCTGGATGTATACAGTGTTTATTTGCAGTTTCTAGTTATTTTCTCTCTGTTTATTATTTCGGTTTATTTAGCTTCCCTTTTTATTATCGGATCTATACCTTTCATTTCTGCGTATGCTCTTTTCCCTGTGACTCTATGCGATCTGGGCAAATCAGAAACAGAGAGGAAGGATTTTTCTCATGCGTATGCTCTTTTCGGCTGTGCCTATTGTGATCTCGGAAAATCAGAAACATTGAGGAAAATATTTAGTTTCCGGGTAAAGCTAACTTCAAGCCGTAAGGTTTGTTTTTTTGTATGTCCGTGTTGGGTTTTGTGTTTTTTGTTTTGTAGGGAAAAATAGCTTTCTCAAGCAAGCATGCAACCCAAAGCTTCAGTGACTAATCCCGCCCCCACCCTCTCTCTCTCTCTCCTAAACTTTTAGTTTAGCTCACTTGGTCCAAAGCTAATTTATGAGAGTAGAGGTCTTGAGTTCAAGTCTCCTTTTTGTTGAGCTAATTAGATTAAGTTTGGAAAGGGGGCAGATTTTTTTTAACATTATCATTCATTTCTGCACATTCCCACACTTCATCGGCATCTTCATCAACTTTTCTTCAAAAAGCCATAACTTCTTCATTCGGAAGCCGTTTTCAGAGCCGTTTTTTTTGAACCAGCTTAATTTTTCGAGATCTTTCCATTGGAACACTTAGTTTCAGCATATATAGCTTCAGTTTCTGTTAAAATGGAAAGTCCATGCCAAGTTATTCTTGACAGCACCAACTACTTCCAATGGTGGTCCTACACTGTGGATTTACTTAGAAGTAAAGGTCTTTACAGAATAGCCACAGGCCAAGAAACCACACCGAAAGATGAAGATAAAGAAACTAAATGGGAAAATAGGCAAGATCAAGCACGTGGGTTGATAGGGATGTCTATTTCTCCAGATTTTAGATTCCATATTGCAGAACTTGATACTCCTGATGAAACAATGAAATAGATTACTAAAGTTTTTGGAATAAAAAATGAACTTAGAGCCCATCAACTAAAAAATGAGCTGCTTACATTGGACCCCAATAATTTTTCTTGCATTGAATATTTTTTGTCCAAGTTCAAGACCCTTAGACTTCTCTTGGAAGGTGTTAAGGTTAAGAAATAAGATAGTAACCTTATCTATTCCATTCTTACTAAGTTGGGACTAGCCTACTCTCTGTTTGTTTCCACCTTCCATTCTACAAGAGAAGCCTTCATTTCTCAAGGACGAGACTACAAGTCCCCTTCCTTTGATTCCTTTTGTGATTCTTTAATAAGAGAACAAGAAAAACTCTTACACCTTGGTATTCTTAATCTTGGAAACTCTTCTAAAAACTCTTCTAAGAAATCATTAGCCGCCCAGCAACAACCAAATTCAAAGATTCCTAACAAGTTGTATCCTAAAAGGAATGGTCCTAAACCAAACAAGGGTCTTAAGCAATTTCAGCCTCAAAATGAAAAATCATTTCAACAAAATGATAAGGCAAATAAAAACAAAGGGAAGAAGACTGACATACATTGCCACTTTTGTAATCGAGATGGCCACTTAGAATCTGTTGGATACCTATACCAATAGGTTTCATATTTCATGATTGGCAAAATAAGTGCCAAATATGATCCATTCTTTGCTGTCACAAAGGTTCCATATTTACAAGAAAAGAAGGTGTATATAGGCCTGCATTTTCACAAAAGTTTATGGATGACCCAACAGTCTAATCTGGATCATGCCATGTTTTCAATTTATGTTGTAGAATAGAGAAAGAAAGGTGCCCAACTGTTTAATCTGGGGCCTTGGAAGAAATAAGGGTAGTACTAGATAGGAAATGAAAGCAAAAAAGCCAATGGAAAAGAAAAGGGCACACAAAGGGTTTGCAAGTCCAAGTGCACCCTCTAAGAAGGAATAAAAAATGTTAGGAGAACTAGTTGGGTAGGTAGATGGGGTTGCAGAAGTGGTGGCTCTTTCAAGACCAAAGTTGCTGAAACATCTACAGGAAAAGCAACACACTGGAGCATGACTAACTCCCTTGTTTTCATTTGTATATCATTCTTTACTAACACCCTTTCCCAAGTTGTACAGAGCACAGGAGTTTATATCTTTGTCATATCCTTATGGCCTTGAAAGCCACATTTCTTGTGCAAAAAATCTTTTCATTTTGATCTACTCTTGATTCCAAGTTATTTTCAAAGAAAACTTGGATATACTGGTCCTCATCCATATGTTCCCTCCGCATTGATAACTAACTCTACTATTTTAGCTCCCTATACTTCACTATCCCTATTATTATAAACACCATGGTGTATAAACCTCACAATGTATAAATATCCCCTCCTTGGCACTATAGCCATAATGTCCACTCCCTGGGAATTGAATTAACACCTGGTTAAGGTCAAGAACCCATGTTACACCTTTTTCTCCATCTCAATCCATTTTCCTACCCAATTGCTCCATTTTTGCCCAAAAGGAAACCTTGAAGAGCACTCTTTAATCCTTTAAAACCATCCAAGGGTGGAAACATTATGAAAATGTATTTATCTTGCTTCATCCCAAGGTCGGGAGCCAGTTTTTCGGTTATTGCTGTATAAATTCCATCGGACCCCTCTTTCCTATAGTTCTACCCTTATAAAATTTTGCACGCAAATATCGCACAAACTCAGCGATATGCATCATTTTCTAATGTTGTCCGATCGAATCACATTTTGCAAATAAAATTATAAAAAACCATTGAAATCATTGGTCGCATGGAGGGTCCCGCCGTCGCGTTTGCCGAGAAAAATAATGGTTTAAGGCCCGCCCACTCACCGCTACAGCTCGTGCAACTAATCCGCCCGATGACCGTCTGATGGAGGCCTTCCCAGATCTACGGTTGACAGCGATTTCGGCAAAACCCGACGTATGACAGTTAACAGAAGCTGAAGTTATCACCCGTGCAGCTCCATCACCCGACAGCCGTCAGATCGCGCGCTTGCGGATCAACAGCTCACATTCATATCGGAGGACCCGCGACGTCCGACAGATACCTTCCGATATCTGTCAGACGCTTGCGTCACGCGGGGACAGATGTCGCGTCCAAGTTCCATCGGAGCCCCCTCTGACAGATTCCTTGCCGTGCAGGAGGGGGCCCGATATGGTGACACCTGTCCTGCCCACGTCCCCATCCTGCTGTCGCGCACGTCATCACCATGTCTGCCCACCTCGTCCCTCATTCGCCCACCTGGCCGCCACCTCATCGCCCCCGTGGACTGGTCTTTGGCCGCCACGTCACCCGATGACGTCCTGCTGACGTCATCCAACCCGGTCCCCCATGCTGGCGTCATCCAAAAAGCGCGCCAATAAAGGAAAAAAGCCATATTTTCGCTGTTTTTTCACAATTTTGTCATTTTTCTGGGAAAAGCACTGCTCCACTGTCTGCATGCAATCCACGACGACCGTTCTACCAGCCAGCCCACGACCATTTTCAAAGAGTCCAGAGCGCTAACCCAGCTGCTGCTTCATCCCAAGCCATTGTTTACACAGGTATTTCACACTTCGTCTTCTCTCGAGCTGGTTTTTTCATGATTTCTGGTAAAATCCACCACAAACAGGCATTAGAGTGAAATTTGATCGATAAAATAACCATATCCTACCATTGTCAAAACGTTTAAGATTGAATTGCCGGTAGAAACCTTCTTTAGCTTCAAACACTGTCAAAAACCCCACCCTGTTCGCGCAATCGTGAACTCACTACATTATTCCCAAAATTGTGCAAGGAGGTCTGCTACTCTGCATAAAGACCTGCTCAGGAAGCTCAGCACCGTTATATTTGACTGTGTACCAACCCTATTACCTTCGGTCCCTCTCAATTCCACTGTATCAGTTAGCAGACCCGGCATTTCAAGAAATACTTGGATCAGACATGGAAACCCCTGCAGTCCTTAATGTCACTCCTTTAAATGCTCCTCAGAGAGAGCTAGACTGGCAAGATTTGGCAGACCTGGATTACCAAATCTCGGAAGACTGCAGATCCAGATGTACATTTCATATTCACCTATTAAATGAGTTCAGGGCTAGGCATAGAGATGGAACAGACATCCTAGGCATTTGGGAGTCTTCCCTCCCAACTTTTAAAATGCCCCAAGTCACACAGTTTCCTGACCTCATCTACTTGTGTGCTAGTTGTTATGATCCAATACAGAGGGCTGTAATGAATCCCTAAGGTGAAGTTGTATTCTATACCACCCCTCAAGCCATCAGGGATATGGTTCAATTTAAAACCCAAAGGAAACTGGTTCCTTTATCCCTGCTGGACTTAATCAACCAAGGGACCAAAGTACTCATAGAGGCAGAAATCCTGAAATTAAATCAACTGTTTATTAGCAAGTCGGACACAGTGCTGCATCCTCCCATCTTTGATGGATACCTAAATCAACTTGGACTGGACCTGGCCCATATGGTAAGCTCAGTACTGGGGTATAAATCAATGGAGTTTATAG
>APFE031023861.1:3342-14208 GCA_000404065.3 Pinus taeda | reverse complement strand
ATGCGTTCAGCAACTCCATTTTGCTGAGGAGTATAAATCGTGGTCTTATGCCTCTCAATCCCTGCATCCTTGCAATAGCTGTCAAACTCCTTGGAAGTAAACTCACCACCATTGTCAGTTCGTAAACATTTTATTGTTCTACCAGTGTTGTTTTCTACCAATGCTCTAAATTGCTTGAAAACTGGAAAAACATTAGACTTTCTTTTCAACATGTAGACCCAAACCTTCCTAGAAAAGTCATCAATGCATGATACAAAATAAGATGAACCACCATATGAGGTTGTAGGGGCTGGTCCCCAAACATCTGAATGGATATAATCAAGTATGCCTTTACTAGTATGTTTTCCTATTTTAAACTTTTGTTTACTTTGTTTACCAAACGGACAATGCTTACAGAAATCTAATTTTCTAGACTTCAGATTTGGAAGTAACTTGCGATCAACCAAAATTTTCAACCCTCTCTCACTCATATGCCCCAATCTTTGATGCCAAAAGTGAATGGACTTACTGTCGTGCAGACATAGTAGACACAAAAGCTGACCCTGTACCTCCTTCTAACTGAAATAGATTTCCTACATTCTTAGCTTTCATAACTAGTAAGATGCGTTTGTAAATTTTCATTACTCCACCTTCAATTACAGTTTTATACCCATTTGAATCAAGTGATCCTAATGAAATCAAGTTTTTCCTTAAATCTTGTACATGCCTCACATCAGTTAATATTCTAGCTGTCCCATCAAACATTTGTAGTTGTGTGCTTCCAATCCCAACAATATTACATGTTACATCATTACCCATGTACACAACTCCATCATTAATTGATTTATATTCCTTAAACCATTCTTTATGGATACACATGTGTTTTGATGGCCTGAAATCTAATAACCAATGTTGACCATGATTTGACACATTAACTTATAATACTTCATCACTCATAGCTGAACCAGATGTCGAACCTGTATCTATCGTATTCGCATCCTTCTTTTCTGTCGAAGACTCTGCTTTTGAAGTTTGCTGCTGACGCTTCCAGCAGTCCTTCTTTAAATGCCCTGATTTGCCACAAAACCAACATTTTAGCTTACTCTTCTTCCCTTTTGACTTTGAACGTGAGTCGCTCGGCTTCCTCGGGCGTCTTTCTTTCGAACGACCTCTAACCATCATAGCTTCTGATGTAGAGGTTTCGGAATGCGACTTCCTCCTTGTTTCTTCTGATAATAAGGATGCAACTACATCATCAAACTCAATAGTTTCTGATGAACTAAGACTTATAGAAGTAACAAAATGATCCCATGACTCGGGAAATGAGCGCAATAAAGTAATAGCTTTATCCTCGGATGGTATTTTTACTTCTATACTTTGTAATTGCACAAGAAGAGTATTAAAAGCATTTAAATGATCAGCAATTGATGTACCTTCCTTCATTCGCAAACCGTACAACTGTAGCTTCAGGAGAATCCTGTTGGTTAAGGATTTGGTCATGTACAGTTTCTCCAGTTTCGTCCACAAACTAGCAGTTGTTGTCTCCGACACAATATTAAACAAGACATCATCACCTAGACACAGTCGAATAGCACTAATCGCTCTTTCATCCATCTCGGCCCACTCGCTATCTGTGATGTTGTAAGGCTGTTTGGCCTTGGCCAACAACACCTTTGCCACGCCATGTTGGACAAGCAAGTCATGCATCTTCACCTTACAGATGTCAAAATTATTCTTGCCATTAAAATTCTCAATTTCAAACCGGGCACTTTGAGTTTTCACTATTTTGTATCAAAAAGCACAATAATCTCCAATATCAACATTTTAAATACCAGCAATTAAAAAAAAAATTGCCTATGCCTTTAAAACAAAATATCTTCCCTTCGCACAAAAAAATTTCTGCCTATGCCTTTGTTTTTACACAACAAAGAAAAAAATTGACTATGCCTTTGTACCTGTAGCTTTCCCCATCATCAAATTTTCACTTCACTTCACGCTCAGGGTAAATTTGAAAAATTTGAAATTCGAGGCCCGCCTGGTAACGTCAAGGAGTTATATATCTATGTGATACAAAGAGAGATGCCGTGTGGGGGTAAAAGGAAGTCTCCAAAGCTATCATGTACCACCCTCGTGTTTATATGCAGTTTAACTAAAGCAAACGATCTGCACTCGCTGCCTCTGTAATTTTGATATTACTGCCATTGGTTTTCAGAAAAAACTTTCTGGCTCAAGCAACTCTAATCATACGCAGTTTAACCCAGTTACTTAGCAAAGCTACCAATGTTGTGGTTGATATTGTGGATCAACCTCGTAATCATACGCAGTTTAACTAGCACCAAGTCTATAATTTGATCTTACTGAAGTAGACACAACAAACGCACCTCATGGCATTAGGGCATAAAATATCTCTCTATCTCCAAAACAAACCGATTTAGAGCTTGCATATTGAGAAAAAATAGCAACCAACTAAATGTTTTGGGCTTGGGGAATTGCAATCAACCAGTCAAAAAATGATAGTGCCGACAACCAATCAACAGTGATAGCAGCAACCAAACAATTCATCTCAATGCTCAATAATTCATCATGGTTAGGATTTTCAAGGGATTGGCTCGCACACACAATTCCTTTAACAACTAGAGGCTTGGCAACTAAGCATGGGCCGACAGCTATATTTAAAAACATGCTCCATGCATTAATTAATATACCAGGTATCAGTGCATTGAGAAATTTACTCCAGGTATCCACGCTCCGTTCAGGCTCCACGACAGCTCCACGCACGCTCTACACACTGTTCAGGCTCCACGACAGCTCCACATACGCAGACTTTACATGCAGGTTCCCACAACAGAATTTACACGCCAGCAGACTCGTGACAGGCAGCAATCAAGTTAACGGGTTTACGCACCACCAATCAAACCATTAACACGCACCAGCACTTCGAGCAGCACCTCCAACATGCTCTGATACCAATTGTTGGAATTCAGAGGCACAACAAATCAAAATAATCACAAAGCAGAATATCAAGCACATAAACACAAGAGTTTAACGTGGTTCACCCAACCAATCTGGGCTACGTCCACCAAACATAGGCATCAGGAATTTATTAATCAAATTGGAGATTACATCAAGAATATCCTCACAAAACCTCTCACTCTCTTAGCAAACCATCTGAATGGTTGCCTGTTATATAGCATAGAGAATCTAACAGCCTCATTAACTCCCTCACATCAAATATAGGAGGCATTAACTCCCTCCCAACAACCTGGAGCTAATCTAGGAACTGAATTCCTATTGTTGTCAACAGCTGAGATTTTTCCTATTTTGCTCCAAATAGAAAATCTCAACGTTTTTTTGTCAACCACCCTGAGTTTGGAAAAATTTATGCCATTTGAAGATTCCATTCAACACGACAAATGATATTCCACTTGGAATAAATATCATAATTTCATTTTCAAGGCATTACAATGCAACTGCAAACTCCTCAATGAACAATTAAGGAAGTTTTAGTGGATTATATATTGGGTACAATATACACAAAGAATGTTTATCCACAATTTGGATGACATGTTAACTAGAAGGCCTTGGAATGAAAACCACTAATATTAAGACATCCTTCTTGAAAAGTAAAAATATCATCCATTACTTACACCTCACCGTATCCACCATTAGAACCTTCATGGCCGCTAATTGACTGTTCTTCATATTCGAAAGGTTTTACCCACTTCAATTATCCAACTCAACGTGTATGGTATCTATGTTAGCATATTGATGGCCATTAATATGATGAAATGAACTATGGAATAATTTTTTTAAATTAAAAAGCGAAAAATTAATTAGGAGGAGCATATCATTTGGAATCACTTCATCATATTTTGGTAAAAGTTTTCCTTTCATAACTCAATCAATGCCCTCAACTAATGGTGGGGCATTGATATGAGTTATTTAATCATCTACTATCTAAATGTATCTTGCAACAACCTTCATTCACTGACGTTCAACTATTAAGAAAATGATGAGAATTACAATGATATTAGAGTCACTAGATACTGCGATAATATTTGATTGATTTTGATATAATCAACATCAACAAAGTCTATGTCACTGGTATTTGAAATTGTTTACAAGATGCATAGGAGAAAGTCCACTTTGTCCATCTTGAATCTCAGCTACAACGTGATAAATTACACTAAAAAAATCAATGCTGCAAATTGCGAATTGTTGTATG
The DNA here is from genome assembly GCA_000404065.3 of Pinus taeda. NCBI lineage: Eukaryota > Viridiplantae > Streptophyta > Pinopsida > Pinales > Pinaceae > Pinus > Pinus taeda. Next base: position 10,004 of record APFE031023861.1, on the reverse strand, counting down.
GTCAGAATAACTCCCTTTTCAATTTTGAGGTTGATTTCCATCAACACGAAACACTTTACCATATCAATGGGGCCATTTTAGGAGCATATTTACATGACGATGTAGAGTATTAACTTGCAATTCCCACTTGGAATCATTAGATCTTTGGAATAACTAATTAGCAATAAGAATATAATCAATCTCAAATATGAAAATGGCGTGTTCTTTCACATTTCAGACTATTCCAAACCAATCTAGTTTTAGAGTGATGGGTTTATTCACAACATGTCACTTTAGGTACTACACGTACAAATCCACATGAGATTCACAAATGAAAACATTGTGATAAATTAGCCATTTAAAAGATTATTATTTTGACCTTCACCCTTATGACCCTTGTGGAAGACATACTCATCATTAAGAGTGATGTTCCATGCACAAGACTATTGCAAGAGAAAAAATTCACATTGGATGGATCACTTCTTCACAGTGGTCTTGAATAGCCAAGAACATATATTAGTCATATTTCACAGTTTATTCTTGAGTATTGACATGTCTTGTAGACGTTCTTGAATATTTTCATCTTCTAACCTTATATCTAACAAGGAGGCAATTGATGTTCAACTACCAGCTTTAGAGATATATCAAGCAAACCTAAGCCACAACCTTGACCAGAGCATAAAGCCAATGTCAATCAATGTGATAGTCAAAGTTGTATCCAGAGACAGATTAATGTTCCATGAGCATGACATGGTTGGGGTTGTGTCTTAAACCACCACCTCTGAAGGACTTTGACTTCTACTACCCATATCATTAGTTTGTGGCTATCTTCAAACCATCATCAGGGAGACATCCACTTTGTAGAAGTCTTAAGCTTCTAACCACATCTATAATTGTTCGAGGAATTACTTTAATTCAAGTTCCAAAGTTCCTAAACAACCTAAAACCGCCATCGGTAAAATACTTTGGCTTTTGTTACTTCATTTAGTTTGGAGCTTTTCTAAGCCACCATTTCAGACACCACATTCATCCTTTGGTTGACATAGACTTTTATTTCAACTCTCTTCTTCAACTCATATACACCCCTTTCGACTAGAGAAGTCATGTTAGAAAGCATAATTCTTTTCGAGTTATCCAATCTTGAATTATTCACATGATAGGAAACTAAAAAACCTGAAATGAAAGTTAACAATTATAAAAATTCCATATAACTTCTTAAAAAATAAAAACCAAAAATCTAAAAATTATATATTAATATATACATCTGTAAACTAAATATAGATCAAACTATATATATATATATATATATATATATATTATTAAAAACAAATATTACAACTTAAACCACATAATTATCACAATTTACTTATCTCATAATCCTCAAACAGCATAATCACCCTTCACTTTGAGATTTTTTTTAACTTCAAAGAATATGCTAATAAATTACAAACATAATCTCTTGAATTTTTTTAATTCAATTTATAAATATTAAATTATATTATTTTGTATCAGAAAGGAAATAAGACAAAATGATATCATTTTAAACCATGCAATCATGGCAATTTTACTATTTCACACTCTTCAAACAACATAATCATGTTTCTTTTTCTTACTTAAAAGAAAGGCTAACAATTTGCAATATAATCATTTTATTTATTTATTTTAATATATAAATATTAATAATCATTTAATTATTTATATTAATATAAAATATTAGAATTATATGTTTATAATACAAAAAATCGTGTAATAAAAGTATTCGTACAATATCTAACTATAAATGTATATATTTATATATTAATTACATTCATATAGCTAAATGAGTGTTAATTATAGACGTATATTATAAATTAATTTAAAAAATAATTTTTGATTTATAAAGGAAAAAAAAATTATAAAGATTATTTCTATTTAAGAATTTTTAATTTAATGCAATAAAGAATTTTTCGAGAAATCAGATTGAATATTTTGATCAAAGGATTTTGAACCAACGAGTATGGTTGGGTGTATCTTCAAGACAGAATAAAAAACAGAACTAAAAAAACTAAAAATAGGGAAAGAGCAACCTAAGAAGTAGAAAAAAAAAATGTTCAAAATAAAATATAAATATTATATATATAAATAGCTATATTTGACTCATGTATATAATTTTATGGATATAATTATATAAATGAGTCAATATCATCTCTGGTATTTAGTTTATATATATATATATAATTAATAAATTAATAAGATTTATCTAAATATTATTAAATATTCTTCTTTCTCTCCTTGAGTTAAATATTGTTGTCATTTTCTCGCTGTTAGGTTGCTCTATCCACCTATTGAACCTTTTTCCTAGATCTGTTTTTTCATCGCGTACTTAAGATAAACCCATTCATTAATTTGAAATATGTGGACCAAAATCTTCAATGTAATTTCTTCTGAAAAAGTCTTTATATATTACAATATGTATCACAGAAATTTAAAGTCGAATTTTTAATTTATAAATAAACTATCCGAGTTGGTATGTGGAATAATTAAGTTGCGAAAGTGAGGACTTCGTGTACAAATTACAACGATGTTGTATAACATCGATGATTACTTTCACCGCTCAGAATTATTGTCAACATAATTAAGTTCTTTAATTTAACCTCAGACTAGTGTAGTTCTTTAACCTATGGCATATTATGATAATTAGTATCTATTATACTGCTGTTAATCGTTTGGACAGTAACTTTCAATTTTTGATTGATAAAACCTTTGAATGGACGTAAACATTTATTTTCGATTCAGCTACGTAACGTTCAAGCTTTCTCGCAAATAGTCGCACTGATGCTAATTAGGACATGCATCAGGAGTTTGGAATCTTCACAGCGCTGTGCAGATCTAAAGTATTTCCAAGAAAACGTGCCACAGGTTGTACTCTATTACAACTGCTACTTCGGACAAAGTAGGACAGTACACTAAGCCAGTACATTACGATTATGTTATATCGAATCATAGCTTGAGAAGCCCCTAGCTAGCCGTTAGATGGGTGTTGAGATTTTAATTCTATAAATGTAGTGAGGTGTTTTGTAATTTATATATGATATACATGTGATCAGCGGTATATGTGACGATTTAAAAAAGGGTTAATTTATTTAAATTCATTTTAAATTTCTTTTTATAAAAAGACTTTAATTCCAATTTTATAAAGTGTAATGTTTTTATTAATTAAATAACATATTTAAATTATTTAATTAAATAAGATATATTAATGATAAGAAGAAAATTTATATTTGAAGAAATTTGATTTTTTTAATATTTTATATATTTTAGTTTAATATGAGTTTACATTGTTCAATTGAGGCTTTTGTGATCCATATCAAGTTTAATATATATTTTTTGGGGTAAATTACATGGTATTTCTTTTGTGGACACTTTTTGAACCAACCACTATGGGTTCATCATCACGATGATGAACTATACTGGTTGGTTCAAAAGGCGTCAAATGGAATATCATGTGATTTATGTCCAAAAATCTATGGTAAACATGAATTTACATTATTAATATTTATGTTTATGAGTTTCATTTTTAAAATTCATCTATCCACACTTGTTGGTTCAAAACGCGTAGACAAATGGAATACCATGTGATTTATGCCCCAAAATCTATGGTAAACATGAATTTACATTATTAATATTTATGTTTATGAGTTTCATTTTTAAAATTCCAGTGTCGATCTATCTTAAATCTAGATCTATGAAGTGCCTAGAGGTATCAAATCTCTTCAGGTGCAATTTTTTATTTTGAGAAATGTTTGCACCTTGAGAGATGTGCAAAACCTGAGGAAAGGTTTGCACATCGAGACATTTGATCTCATTTGATCTCTCTCAACACTTGCTAGATCCGGAGTTAAGATGGATTTAATCAATAGTGTAATGAACAAATGACTGATTTGATCAATAATATGTTAAATCATCTAATATTAATATAATGATTTTAAATATGCTAAATATGTCTCATATTAATTTGGTCATTTTAATTTTAAATTTGCTTAGTTACCTCAGTTTTTGAAGATGATAAATGTTGTGAATAACTTTAATGATGAAAAATGATGAAATAAAAATTTTGAGTGTAAAGTGACAATGTAATATTGCTGAATGATAGAAAATGTGAATAATAAGAATATAGTAAATTACAAATAACCTTTCATTGTGATTAATCTCAAACTGTTTTCTTCTACTATTCTTATTGTCACCATTGTTACGTTTGTCGTCTTGTCATATCGATTATATGAAAAAGACATGTTAAATCATAAAAAATTTAAATATTTAGCTCGAGATATTGTAGTAAGCATCATATCTTGTCTCTCTTTCTCTCCAATATTAATAGATTGAATTATTATAACACAACACAAAATTCAGTGTACATTGTCAATAATTTTTTATTCTTACACTGAAATGCATGCACAATATTAATCCATTCACTTTAGAATTAGTCTAACATCATACATCCAATTACATGAAAACATAAACCAACATCTACACTAAAATAAATGCATCTAATGCAAGAAATCATATATTATTAGAAAACAAATTTTACACTGAAATCAATGCATCATTAGATGTGATTAGAAATCAACATTTACACTCAAATCTCACTCCATATCTATCAATCACCATCTACACTAAAATCAATCCATTTAGTGGAAGCAATCAAATAGGATTAGAAATCGTCTACATTGAAATCAATGCATCTAATGCAAGAAATCAAATATCATTAGAAATTAACTTCGACCCTAAAACCAATGCATCTAGTGAAAGCAATGAAATAGGTTTAGAAATCACCACCTAAACTGAAACCAATGCACCTAGTGCAATAAATATTCTTCCCTCTCTTTCCCAGCCATCTATATATATATCTATACCTCCCTCCTGTAACAATTGTAGAGAAAATTCCATGTAAAAATATATAAATACCCCGGATCATGGGACATGTATTCCAAGCTGAATGGTGGGCAGGACATCTTAGCAGGTATTCACTTGGTTGTTTATAGCTAAGGAAATTAGCAAAGGGAATGGATAAGGCATTAAAGAGGCAAAAAGGTATTTTGGCACATTTATTTCAGAAAATAATGGAAATTAGGAGAAAAGGAAGGTGAAAGGTCACATTTTGCATGTGAGGTGGAAATTGAATGAAAATAATGGAAAATGAAGAAAATAGAGGCCTCATTAATAAAAAGGCTTATGAGGATCAGTGGGCAAGACTTGGTCAGTTCAATTTTGGAGCTCTCTCATTATTCTCTCTCTCTCTCATACTCTTGGTTACTTAGAGTTTTCTTGGAGCACTTTTGGAGCGTGTGTCATACTTGGATTCTTGGAGCAAGAAGGCAAAGGAAGAGCAGAAAGCACAAGAAGGAATCGATATCAACAACTACATCAAATTTGCTTTCAAGTATCGAGTTGCATGTATGATTTATTCACTATTTTTTCCATGCATGACACATGCATGTGGTTTCTTGGTTGTGAACTATCATTGGCATGGAGGATTGCCTAGTTCGACAGTGGATTGCCTAGTCTTGCCATTTCCTAGATAGCCATAGTGATTATTGGTTTACTTTCATTGCTTTGTTTTTGTTGGTTCTAATTTTTCCTTAGCTTATATTGAAAAGTGTGCAACAAGAAATGCTTGTTGAGAATGCAACAAGATGATGGAGCTTAGTGGAAAGGAGTCACCTTCACTAAGTGGTCCTGCAGGCAAGTTTTGGCGCAAAGTCTATTTTTAGACTATGTCTATTTTTAGACATATGGATCATGGTCTATGAGTTGCAGGATGTTGTTTATGGATGATTGGTCATGTTGGGAAAAATAGATTGACTTCTATTTTTTGGATCACAGCAGTGTGATTAGAGTCTATTTTTAGACTGTCAGGTAAAAATAGAAACAGTCAAATATTATTAGCCCTTAGTAATATTTGGACTCTAAACTTTATCTTATTCTCTTGGAGCACTTCAGTCGGAGTTACAGATGTGGCACATCCAACTGCCTGAAGGAATCACGTGGTTACCTATGGGTTGACTGAGCTAGTGCATGAAGGACTTTAGTTAGAACTCAAGTGGTTGAGTTCTGTGGAGTTAGATGAGCAGTTACTGGAGTCGTGTTCAGTTTGACTTAATTGAACTAGTTGTATTTAGTCTAACTGGCCAATAGACTAAGTGATGAGTTGTGTGAATTAGTTGTTAATTAATTCACTAATTATTAACTCATAATGCAACTGAAGAATACATCAGTTTACTCAGTGCATGGACAGTTCAGTGGAGAGAAGTGTTAGAGGTAAGTGAAAGGGTGAGTTGTGACTATTAGTTGTGCATGAGATCTTGCACAATCAATGGATTGAGTATGGCCATGAGAATTGCGCAGTAGATGCCCAGTGATATAGCCTATGCTCACGTGATTTCTAGTGTGAGTGATTTTCCAAGGTAAATAGAACTTGGAACGAGTTTGGATTCATTCATTCTCATGCAGGTATTGTGCAGTGGAGGCAGGCAAGCAGCGGAGGATATTTGGAGATCAGATCTGAGCTGTATTGTGTCTAGCAGGTGGAGATAGTGCTGGATACTTGTGAAGAGTATTGTACTATTTATTGTTACATGTTCTCAATCAATATAATATACAGATAGTTGGGGTTTTTAGCGAGATGCTTTCCCCGGGAAAATACT
>APFE031023860.1:0-18615 GCA_000404065.3 Pinus taeda | reverse complement strand
AAACAGGTTCAGAATGATTTCTCTGTTTTAATTCTTCTTGCTGAAGCTGAGATTCCAACTGCAAAAATTCAATGTTTGCTTGTGCATTTTTCAAACAGATTTGAATGTCTGCAACAATGGCTTTATCAATCATAATTGTATTGTCCATGGTAGAGTGTATTAGAGTATTCAATAATTCTAATACAATACCCATTCTATCTATTTCACAATAATATCACTGCAAAAAATTGATTTGTATACCACTTTGTCTTCAAAAATCTTCAAGTATGTAGGCTCTCAATATACCTTCATATACTGTCGTTTAGTGCAAGAAAAATATGAGAATGACTGTTCTTATATACTTTAAAGTTTACTAGTAAAACTTTTCTTCTCGTTGGACTTGGTGAGGGCAGAGGCAGTTTGTGAATACAGTATCAAGAAAGGAAATTCTAGCTTCTGGAACTGTGTAGCATCATCAGAACGAATAAATGATTCAATAGCATCGCTGACCAATGAATAGAAAACAGATCCCTCAACAACAAATAAGTTTTGCCTCTGGTCTGGCGCCTTTGAAAGTCTGGCATTCAAACATTTACAAGACTCCCTGTCGCGTCCAAAGGCCACTTTTACAACACTCAAGTTCTTGACAAATAGAAAAACATCACCGGGCATCGGAGAATAGAAATGGCATTCATCATATTCAAACTCAGAAGCCCAAGCCCGGACGGAGGTCACTCGAAATCCTTTTTTAACAGTCAATTCGTGGATTCAAAGCTGTTGTATGTTGGTGTAAGTGTGTCATGACAGACGGTGCCAAGAGCAACTTAATATTAAAAAATACAATTTACTTAAGTATACACCTTCAATCTCATATGCTTTTACTCTGTCTAACTTTGGATTTGCTACTCATGACTGTCATGAGGCGCTTCGGCCATCGAATATGACCATGAATTATCTGAACCATAGAAACAAGGCATCTGAGCTTGGATTATCATCTGACGGTGAAACCTATGGTTCAACAGAAAACAGGTTTGTAGTGCCTCTATAAGGTATTTTCTGCTCTTCGCAAAAATTTTCTTCTACTCTTAGAGGGTCCTAGAATTGTAGCATATAGTAGCCTTTTACATTTTATTTTAAATAGATGACCGAAATCAAGCTGAACAGCACACAGTTGATTGCAAATCGCTTACTTCACAAAAATGAAGCCAGGAAGAATTATACGATTGTCAACTCAAGGAAAAGTCTGGGACATGTCATAGTTAACAACAATATTTACACGCTCAATGTCGATTCTTCCGGATACACAACAACATGGTCATATATTTAGAGAAAGCGATATTTAGAGAAGATTTCGACCAGCATCACAACTCATTCCTCCACAATTCTCTAAGCAGCAAAATTACCAATTCCACTGTGCGTCGAGAATACCAATAGACACATCTAGCTGGATCCAGTTTCTAGCAAATAATCTTTGCCAATTTGATGCAGCAAAGTGCAGATATACAAACAAATCGCTTCGAAGTCACCCAAGGAAATGTATCATTATGACAGAAACGCAACTTGCATTTTCATTCTCGCTTTCGCTTTCCTGCATTTTCATTGCTACGCATGTTACTGGATTCAGATTCCACAGTACACACTGTAAGTTACATCTCTGTCCAGAATACTAGTCTGTTTTTCCATCAGGAAGCCTTCTTCTATTACTAATGATCAAGCAAATACAAATTTGCTCATGCCCAACATAATCAGATAACAATCCTCCCTAAAACTGTTATGCAAAGCCTTGAAACAGAATACCCTTCAGGAGGTTACCCATAGGCAAACCCCCAATAGATAACGGGCTTTACAAAGACCAAATATGACCGGAAGGGAGCTTCTATAAGCGACCCAAGTTATCCAAATTCAATAGAATCTGAAGCAGAATATGGTTGTGATTAGCACCAAGACGATGAAGAATGGGCAGTGGATCAGGAAAATCCAGACACAGATGGGCGTACCGACTACAGCAAGAAGATACAAGAAGATACCAACGAGGGAAGGAGCATTTAAAGAACCACGGCACTCGACGATTTCATTTGCAAATATGGCAAGTAGCACAACGTTTCAAATACCCATGCAGCACAACGTTTCAAATATATGGACTTAACTGTGGCATATCTCGCTCAGGGAGCATTTTTAATACAACAATTTTAAAACATGACAGACAGTATTTCAAATACCAGACCATATGCGTTTCAAAAATAAAGGTTTCAACGTATGCAGCCTCATACCATGTCAGGAGCCATTCGTTTAAACTGTCAGGAGCCTCAGACCATGTCATCAGCCATTCGTTTAAACTGTCAGGAGCCAGTGAATCAAGTTGCCGAATTTGCTATGAATACCATGATATTTTAACGTATGTCCCGCAGAAGGCAGTGGACAGAGGACAGAGGCGTTATGTCAGGACAAGGCAGCGCAGGTCAGGGAGACAGAACGCAGAACTGACATATATAGACATATATAGAGACCACAAAAACAAGTGGCTCAAATTGGAGCAGGACCAACAATCGCCCGCTCTGATACCATGTTAAACAGACATGGACAGCGAAAACAATGGGAAAGATAAATCATGCATTACATTTTTTATTCACAATTGATATACATTTATAGTACATTTGGTGACCGTTGGGATTCACATCCCAAGGTCCCTTGGACTGCTTGTCCATTCGGCTTCTACGCTAACCCTTTAGGATTAGGTGTCCAACAGATATTTTAAGAAGTCCTTGCATGAAAAAAAATTGTAATACCTCGTGCCAATTTATATGGAGTCCAAGGTTGAACTAAAAGAAGAGCCTACATAAGAGATTCAATAAAAGCTAAAGGGAGGGCATAAAAAGGAATAATAAGCTAAGGAAATACTTGTTGAAGAGCCAAAGAAATAATAATGAATAGTTGAGATTTTTTTATAGTGCCACCCCCACCATTTAGAGAAACAACAATCATCAAGGTAAGGATTTAAGCATCAACAAAAATTACTACATATTAACATGGAGCCGAAAAGGAAATCAACATGGAGAACATGGAAGAACACAAATCAATGCATGGAGATATCATAGTAACATGATGAAGACATGGATCTAAGGAGAAATTAGAATCAAGGTTGAGGACGAAAGACCAAAGTTGGATCCCTTGTCTACATTTCATTAAGATGGATGGATGTTTGAGCATGCTACCAATTGATCACATTGATTAGTAAGTCATATTATATGGCCTCTTTCCAAGTTTTGAATATGAAAGATGCCAATGGGGTTGGAAGGTAATGTGCTTAGGGAGGATAATATGGGGTACTTGTGATTTAGATTAGATAATCATAGAATTTTTCATTTATATTGGTATGTGGGTGAAAAAAAATGGAGGAATCAACTTGCAAATCCATTTTAGTAGTAGGTCCTAAGTTGGAAAATTGGGGTTGAAAATTGTCTAACATCTTTTGGAGCCATTTTGAGACATTAAATGATATTTTTATTTGGTTGAAAATATTATGTGTAAGAAGATACAATATTTTACATGCAGAGACCTTTCTAATGGTTCAAAATCATTTCAATTGAATATCATATACGAAAGGTATATCTCTTGCAAGTTAGCTTGTTGATCACCATGATACAAGTGGATGCCATATCAATCTCCCTGACTCTCACATGTGGGACTAGCCTCATCTAGAATTTCATGAATATCATATAAAGTCTAAAACCTTATCTCTTATAGAGGGTTGAAGAAGTCAAAGCCATAACACTATATGACTAATGGGATATGTTAAATATTGGGCTACTAGGAAAAGAAGGGTTTAATTTCTTTAGCATTTTACTTGTTCCATAATGAAGGAAAACATCTACAAGTGTTATTTTGAGAGAATAATAAAGGTGGAAGATGATTTCATAGTAGCCTTTCAGGCCACAGTGTCAAAATGTAACTCCATAGTGAGTTCACATTCCTTTATATGTACATTTTTATAACTAAAACAAAGAGAGTAGAGCATAGACATCACCTTCTAGTTGGATTTCTCTCATATTGGTTTCCTAGGATATATCTTGTTTTCATTTATGTTAATGGTGTGTTATTTTTTTCTTGTTCTTTCATTTTCATATTTTAGCTATCCTTAAATTCAATCCTTAATCTAGATATAACAAATCTGTGATATAATAAAATAAACCTATGTTATCTAAGATTTTAGAATATTATAACATCTATTGGGATTAACTGTTCCAATTGAATATACACGGAAGCTTACAGATCATATTGGTATCATATCACGTGTCTTTTCACTATTTGTGGGAAGTTGTAGCTTTTAGGAATGGGATTAAGGAAAATTTCATATAACCCTAGCCATGACATATGAGTCTATTCACAACAACTCTTAAGGTATAGAAAAATAGATATTTGTGAGGTTGGAAGAGAAAGTTGCTAACAACTCTCATAATATTTCCCACGTCATGGCATCTCTAATAAGAACTATTAGATCATTCAAGGAGGTTGAAGGTTATAACTTAGAGATTGGATCATAGGGGAATTGGGAGAAAATGAAAAAACGAAAAGAAGTTAAGGAATGTTAAGCCCTATACACTGCAACAAATACCTGTGATTAGCTTCCTCTTTAGCTCCCTTTTTTTGCTTCCATTGACTATTTTAGAGTATTTTTCTCCACATTTTTAAAAAATACAACACTATTTATCGGGATGACATTATTTTTGGCATTTGTTTCACCGATCACAACCAGTCGGCGCTACATAATGTCGATGTAAATGCCAAGTTCAACCTCTTCTTTAGCTCCTTATGTAGCTTCATGTATAACTTCCTGTGTAATGTCCTATTCTGCTCCTTGTTATGCCATTGTTTTTAGTGTCCACTTTAAATTCCTTTTTAGCTTTTATTTTAGCTTCTTATGTAACGCCCTATTTTTCTCCTCATTATGGCATTGTTTTTAGTGTCCACTTTAGCTTCCTTTTTAGTTTCATGTTTAACGTCCTATTTTTCTCCTCGTTATGGCATTGTTTTTGTGTGCACTTTACCTTTATTTTTAGCTACACCTGAAATATTGTACAACATTGATCCAATCACTTTCCTTGTACAATCCTACATCATCATAACGGTAAGCCAAGGAAGGTATGCTTGATTGTCATTTACTTGTAGGATTTGTATTTAAGGGATGATATGAATTTTTTAGTTACACATGTCGAGGATGGTTTTTGCAATTAATTTGCGGGGAGGAGTGTATTATATCTATCATATGATACACCATGAATGTACCCCAATTCGATAATTACCGTTAAGATGATGCACAATACACTTATCCTAATTTAACAATTACCCTTTGTTGTCGTTACTCTTGCTGTCATTTTTGAAAATCAATGTGACTACTTGAAAATCATTCTTGATAGCTATCATTTATGATGAAAACCCATAATTCAATGAAAGGGTAACCGTAATTATTCCTTACCCATTACCAAATTTCATTCAACTGATATTTTTTACCCTTGAAAGTGCTTGTATGCACCGAGTGCGGCGCTGTAACAATATCTGAGAAGTTTTGAGCAGTAATAGTCTCTCAAACAACCATGGAAGGAGTGATAGTCTGTCCATTGATGCACTACTACACCATGCAAAATCTCTAGAAAAATTTAAGAATATAGGGTGGTTAGTCTCCTTTGATAAGCTGTAGAGTTTCAGTGAACATATTGTTATGGAATTCGTACAAGCTCTACAGGAGCAACATTCAAAGGTTAGAGGGGGTTTTGTTGAGTGTGAGATTGAAGAGATGAGAGCTCCTGAGATTGCCCACGCATAGCCCTAGCTGCTATTGCAACTCTCAGAGACACATGCTTGCTTCACCTCAGTGGCCTCCAGCTGCTGAGGATCGACTTCTTCTGGACTAGAGAGATTGCACACCTCCCTGCAACAAGAAATTCACTGATGCCCCCAGTGGCCTCTTGCTGTTGAGGCTCAAGAAAATGGATCCACCAAAGAATGAATATCACCATTTAGTCCACCATCAGGAATCAGAAGAAATAGCCAAAGCATTTGGCTCCCTCATTTCAGCAATGGGACCAGCTAAGAACAAACCAACAATCTCAAAGTTTGTTAAAAGAATGGAAGAAATACCAGAGATATTTCTACCTTCGGCCCTCCCACGAAAAGCAACTCTTTCCCTGGCAGGATGAGGATTAGTAGGGCAATTCACGATGTTGTGGCCAGCATCGAGGACTATCCAAAAATGGGTAGAAAGAAACTGGTTGACTTCAATAAACGAGAATATCTCGATTAGGTTTTGTGGCAGAGGATATTATACCTTTCACTTCGAGAACAAGGAGGATCGAGACTTGATTTTTAGGAATGGTTTGTATTTCATGGATACGAGGGGGTTGTATCTAAACAGATGAACCCTGGACTTTGATCCAGAAATAGATGTCCCAAGCATTGTACTTGTCTGGGTTAGATTGTTGCACCTCCCTCTCCACTGCTGGGGAGATGACTCAGTTAAATCCATAGGAAATGTAGTGGGGAAGTACATCGATCGATGTGAGCCAAAGGAAAATATGCATGCACGCGCCTGAATATGTGTCGAAGTAGATCTAGGGAGAGGCCTCCCGGAAGCTATCAAAATCAAAGTGGACGAGTGGAAGCACATATAGTAGCTGGACTATGAGCAGATTCCCTTCAAATGCAAGGTATGTCATGAATACGGTCATTTCGCAAATAGATGTACAAAAAAAAAGAAAATTAAAGTGAAAAAATAGAGGATCTGGAAAATAAATGGGAATAGGTTAAGAAGAAAAAAATTGCAAACAAGCAACCAAACCACTTTTCTTCACAACTCTCAACATCCACAGAAGCCCAGCCTATCTCGCCAAATTCAGACCTTGCAACTGTAAACCCATTCGATCCATTGGATTTCTCTGCTCCCCCATCTCCCTGTTCCAAATCTAGATCTATAACTCCTCAGTCCCCTAACCCTTCTCCCCACTCCCCTAGAATCTCAAATCCCCTCCTCTCTCCGCCCCCTCAGTAGACAGAATCTTAACCAGAAAGAAAGCAAAGGAAGCACTCCCTAATACTGAAAATAAAAAAAAAAGTGGGAAGGAAGACAAACAAGGAACTAAGGGACGAAGCAACAGTAAAATAAATGGCTCTAGGAACGCAACAACCTATGGCCACTTTTCTAGGGAAGAGTAAAGGGAACAATAAGAGAACTCAACCCAAGGGGAAGGGCACTGTGTACCACCAAGCAGGTAAATAATGATAATAGTCTCCTGGAATTGTAGAGGAATTGGGTCAACCATTAAGGAAAATGCAGCAAGAGATATATTAATAAATGAAAACCCAGATATTCTAATGATCCAGGGACAAAGGCAGGCAATCAAGACACCGAAAATCTCAAAAAAAAGTTTAGGAAGTATGAAGGGGAAGCCATGCAGGCAATAGGAGCATTTGGAGGCATATGCACAATATGGAAAAAAGGAATATGGGAATTGATTCAAAAGAAAAAAGATCAGCATTGGATAATAACGGACCTCAAGAAAATTAGTACAAGGGAGAGGTACCAAGTCATAAACTTCTATGCCCCCAATCACTATAAGGATAAAGAACAGTGTTGGGCTTCTTTGAGGGAAATATTACAGGAAAATCAAGCAGGGAAGGTGATTTTAGGAGGAGATTTAAATCCGGTAAGAAGTATTGAGGAAATATTTGGAGGAAATTATCAAACAGACCCCTCTAGGAACTCTCTAGAAGAAATTATGGAGCAACATAAACTTCTTGACATTTCCCCAAATAATGGGAAATATACCTGGAACAACAAAAGAGTAGGTAAAAGTAATATCAAATCAAGGCTGGATAGGATATTAAATTCAAGAAAGTATAGCAGCAAAATATAGTTCTATAAAATAAAAAATTATCCACACCTCTGCTTCAGATCATAAACCAGTTTTAATAGCTCTGGGTAAGCTGGAGAACCAGGGCCTGCTCCCCTTCAGATATAGCTCAACCTGGGGCAACAACATAGAAATCAGCAAGTTAGTTAAAACAATATGGGAACCAAGAGTAGTAGGTTCACCCCACTACATATGTGAGACAAAAATTAAAAATTTAAGAGCCAAGTTAAAAGAATGGGTAAGAACAGAGGAACAAAAAAAGAAAAGAAAAGAAAAAAGAGCTCCAACAGAAAATGGACAACATGCAAATGGAGAAAGAGGGCAAAGAGGAAAGCAGACCAGACTATTTAAAATAGGGAGAAATCTTTTGGGAAATCTATAGGGAAAACAGGAAAGAAAAAAAAGAGGCCAAATTGAAGTCCAAGAGTTTATGGCTTAGGGCAGGAGACAGGAACACATCTTTTTTCCATAATTCTATGAAGATTAGAAGAGCCAAAAATCAGATAGAAAAGATCTAAGTGGAAAATCAAGAAATTAAAGGAGTGGAAGAAATAAAAAAAGTAGCCCACAAGCATTTCAAAGATCTACTGATAGTCACAAATGAAACGACTGAGTACGAAGAAATTTTGCAGCACACAAAAAATAAAATAAAGAGAGAACAGAATGTAGATTTGTGTAAAGAGCCAACAGAGGAAGAGATAGTGGAGGCCATATGGAGTCTACACCTAGATAAAGCACCAGGGTCAAACGGTTTCACCATAGCTTTCTTCATAAATCATTGGTATACAATAAGAAAGGGCTTCATAAGAATGGTGAAAAACACCTTAAAAAGAAAGATGGGAGGCAATACAAAATCCTCCTATCTGGCGCTTGTCCCAAAAGAGGAAAATCCCATTACTTTCAATAGATTCAAGACCATCTCTCTATGTAATTCATCTTATAAGATAATAACCAAATTAGTGGCAAACATAATCAAGAAAGTGCTGCCTCAAATCATATATGAAAACCAAGGAGGGTTTGTGCCAAACCGGCAAATCATTGATAATGTCATAATTTTCCAAGAAGCTATCCATTCTAGTATCTAGAAGCAAGAGAAAGGCATGATAGTTAAACTAGACATGGCAAATGCCTTTGATAGGGTCAGCCACCCTTATCTCATGGCTGTCCTCCAGAAACTTGGCTTCTTAGAAGAAATAACAGGTGTGATTCAGGTATGCATCTCCACTCTAGGGATAGCCCCTCCCATAAATGGAAGACCCAGCGATTTCTTTCAAAGCACAAGAGGTCTTAGGAAAGGCTGTCCTCTTTCCCCTTTTCTTTACATAATAATGGCAGAGACTTTAAGCAAAGCTCTGGAAGCCCAGAGGAAAGAAAGAGCTATAACAGGGATAAGAATAAAAAAAGGAATAAAAACCATAAATCACTCCTTATTTGTGGACAATACTCTACTGCTGGGAGAAGCATCAACAATAATAGCCAGAAGATTTAAAAAAACATTGGATAAATTCCGACAGGTGTCAAGTGGGCTATTAAACAACACTAAATGCAAGATTTATGGCTGGAATGTTTCGCATAGAATTATGCAAAGGATATCCCAAATCATGGAAATCCCAACACAAGAAAGATGGAGCCATTTCCTCTACCTGGGACTCCCAATATCCAAAGAGAGCATGAAAGCCAAAATATGGACAAAACAGATCGAAAAAATGCAAGTTAAGATAAAAAATTGGGGAATGATGTGGTTAAATATGGCTGGAAGGGTGAATCTAATTAAAGCTCTTCTTGCAGCACTGCTGATTTATCGATATGCTATAATCATGGCACCAACAAGCACCCATAAACAGATGGAGTTAATTATAAGAAGCTTTCTATGGCTAGGTGGGAAGCAGGAAAACAAGAAGTTCAGCCTAGTCAAGTGGGATCAAGTAGTGTTACCATATGAAAAGGGAGGGCTATCTATTTGACTGCTTGAACTAATGAATGCAACTCTTGGTATGAAAATAGTGTGGAGACTCATAACATGTAAAGAAAGCTAGTGGAAAAAAATACTAATTAACAAATGCATGGATGGATCCAAAGAAAGTTGTTGAAATGAATCAACCCAATCAGACAAAGTTCCCAAGTATGGAAGCTAGTTAAAAAAGTAATTCCATTAATGAGAAGCCACATCTCAAAAATGCCAGGTAATGGGAAAACCATTTTGATATGGGAGGATAGGGTCATGGGGAAAGATCAAATCCAAAATCTCCCGGAAGTTGAAGGCATTCAAGAATGGCTGAAAGAAAATGGATACAACACTATCCATTCAATCTCTCTATGGAACCAAAAGGAGTGGCAGGAGTGGAAAATTCCAACCATTCCAGTAAACCTAGAAGGACAATGGAAAAAATCAAACAACATTTAAAAGGGGCAGCTCCTACCCACTATGATGAGGAATACAACTACCTACGAGATCCAAAAAATGGGCAGTACACAGTTAAATCTGGATATAATATCCTCCAAGAGCAGATTGATCACCGGGAATGGGACCCATGGAAACTAGCCTGGAAGTTAGAAAGCCTACCAAAATCAAAACTTTCATATGGACCTTGTTAAAAGGGAAGATTTTGACTGCAAAAAATTAAAAAAAAGGGGCATTTTAGGGCCATTAAGATGCGCTTTATGTAGGAAAGTGGAAGAAAACATACAACATTTATTCTAGGAGTGTGAATTCTCAAAGCAATGCTGGAAGCAACTAATACAACCATTGGAAATTAACTTAAGGTTTGAAAAACCATTGCCGGAATTTCTCGGAAACTTTGAGAAAGCTTACCCTTATGAAACGAAGAAGAAAGCCATGATTATAAGAATATGGAAATGTATACCAACAATGTTATGTTGGCAAATCTGGTTGGCTTGAAACAAGGGCATTTTCAAAAATCAAAACCCAAGAATTGGGAAAACACTATCCAAAAGTTGGGGAATGACTTTTGAAATTCTCAACGCAAAAGGAACTGCACCAACGGACTATAGAATTCTCCAACAAGAGGAAAGGGATTGGCTTAGCAAGGCCATAATAGACAATAATGGGCAGAAAGGTCAGAGAAAAGAAAATACAAAAGGAAAATGGAAATTAAGAATGACAGAAGAGGAGTTGGAAAATTGGAAGAAAACTTAGAATAGACACTGTATGTATTTTGACGGAGCCTCAAAGAATAATCCCGGAAAAGCAGGATTGGGTGGAATAATTTATGATCCAAATGGGGAAAAAATAACCACCTACGAGTGGGGATTGGGACAAATGTCAAATAATTAGGCATAAGCATATAGTTTACTGATGGGAACAAGGCTGATTCAAAAAAAAGTAATTCAAAATCCTATCATAATAGGAGACTCAGCCATCATAATCGATATTATGGCTCGAAATAGGAACCCCAACAACAAGTTTATGAGCCAAATCATTCAAAGGAATAGAAGGAATTTAGCAGGATTTGGAAAGGCAACCTTCAAACACATCTTGAGGATGCATAATAAGAAAGTAGATCATCATGCAAATCAAGCTGTGGAGAAGGAAGAAGGAATCTTTAGAGAGAATCAGGAGGAATACTATCTCAGCGTGCCATAACTCCCATCGAAAAATAACAAGAATGAAGTTTTGGTATACAATAGGACAGTGTAGAAGAAGTAAAGAGAAACATCAAGGAAGAGAATATACAACACAACAAGGAATTAGAATCCATCGGGAAATTCAAAAAAACTTGGATAGTCAAAGGAAAAATCATGACAATGAGGAACATCACATGAAAGATGTCAGTGATGGCAACTCGGATCAAAAATTTCAGGAGAAAAGTAGAGGCACTGGGGAAAATTGGGGCAGAAAGAAGGAAAAATAGAATAAGGAACAACAAAAAGACGAAGAAACAACAGTAGAAGGAACAAAAACCAGAAGGAACAATAGTAGAAGGAACATCACCAGAAGGAACAACAACCAAAAGGAACAACAGCAGAAGGAACAACAGGCCGAAGGAACAGTAAGCCAAAGGAACAACAGGCCGAAGGAACAACAGGTTGAAGGAACAACAACAGAAGGAACAACAAGAAGACGTAGGAACAACAGTAGAAGGAACAACAATCAGAAGGAACAACAGTAGAAGGAGTAGTGCCAGAAGGAACAACAACCAAAAGGAACAGTAGCAGAAAGAACAACAGCCGAAGGAACAGTAGGCCGAAGGAATATCAGCAAGAAAAAACAAGCAAAACGAACAACATAAGAAGGAACTATAACCAGAAAAAGGAACAACAGCATAAGGAACAATAGATGAAAGAAAAACAGACCAAAGGAATAGCAGGTTAGCGGAACAACAGTAAGGGACAACAAGCAGAACGAATAACAGCACAAGGAACAACAAACTTAAGGAATAGAAAAATGCAAAACATATGGAAAATGCCACAAAATATACTCTCCCAGTTTACAAACCATAAATTTCTGTGAAATATGCTATGTAAATGTTATGAAACCAGCTCAAGAAAAGATAGAAAAGATAGATCAACGCCTTAGAATTCAGCCTCTTCGAGGGGGCAATCTCCTTTACATTACATAAATGAAAAATTCTTCAATGATTCAAATGACAAAACCTCCTTTCTATATATAGGAGTCTAAGGAGTCACAATATAACCCAGCCGACCTAACAATAATAATATAAAGCCACAAAAATAACAATAGAGGGATTCTATGGGGCACAGTAATAATAATATGGGGATAATAGGGGCACAACGATATTAATAAGGGATGCAACTACAATATTAATGGGGTAATCACTAGTATATATAGGACCCAACATGCCCCTCTCCTCAAAAAAGTGTTGTCCTCAACACTTGAGTAGTTCTAGATGCTTTTGTATAAAATTCTCATCCTCCCATGTGGAATCTTCAGCGGTAAGTTCTTCCACTTGATAAGATACTCTGAAATTGATCGATTTCGTAGCTGTCGAGTTCTTGTTTCTGTGAATGCTTCTGGTTCCAATATAATTTTTCATTCCTCATCAAGTTCTAGCAATATTGTTTGAACTGGGAGCTTGTCGCCTATTACCTTCTTTAAACATGAAACATGGAAAACTGGGTGCAATCGAGAAGCTACAGGAAGCTCTAATTTGTATGCTATAGTACCAATTTTTTGCAACTCCTTGTACAGACCATAATACTTTGGTGATAATTTATTATCCTTCTTAGCTTACTTGAGAGAAATTTGCTTATATGGTTGTAGCTATAGGAATACCCAATCACCTACATCAAAACTTCTTTTGCTGAGATGTTGATCTGCCTGTTGTTTCATTCTATTATGTGCCAACATGAGGTTATCCTTTAAGAGTTGCAGGACTTGTTGTTGATGTTCTATGTGATGTTCCATTGCTTGAACCTTAGAATTTTCTCTTAAATATGATGTGATGGATGGTGGCTGATATCCATAAAGTGCCATAAATGGGGTCATTTTTGTTGCTGTATGGAAGGAAGTGTTATACCACAATTCAGCCAGAGGCAACCATTTGAATCATTGTGTCTGTTTATCAAATACAAAGCAACGAAGATATCCTTCCAAACATTTTTTTACTATCTCAGTTTTCCCATTAGATTGAGGATGATAAGATGAGCTATGAGCTAACTGAGTACCAAGACAAGAAAATAATTTTGTCCAAAAATTTCCAGTGAAAATGGGATCTCTGTCACTTACAATAATCTTTGGGTTCCATGTAGCTTTTGAATTGTTTCCATAAATGCACTAGAAACTGTACTGGCTTTAAATGGATGTGATAATGCATAAAAGTGTGCATACTTAATAAGTCTTCAATTTTACCCAAGCCAATATGACACTTCTTCCCTTCAGACCTTGGGTAAACCTGTGATAAATCATTGAAACCTAACTCAACGTTGGCTATTGGAATGGATAAAGGTTGTAATAGACCCGTGTCCTTAATTGTTTCAACTTCTATTTTGTTGGCAAACCAAACATTCCGCCAAAATTTTTTTGAATATCTGATTTTAAGGGCATTCCAAAATTCCTTCTTAACCCTGTGGTATAGTTTTTTAAAAAATATCCTGAAGTTGCCCTCCTAAGTGGAGAAGTGTGCAATTCCATAAGATATTTTTGTTTTAGTTGGGAATTCTTACAGAGGTAAAAGCAATATTTGTAACCATAAAAGAATCAATTTTGCCAGGCTAAATGTAATTAGAATGTACTGGGAATCTTTGTTGTAACTTTTGAATAAGTGCCCATGCTTCTTCATCATTCTTCCATTCCTCCCTTGCTTCATTTATCCAATCTGGTTGGATAATAGAAATGGCACACAACAATGCTTCCACATCCTCATCCTTTCTTGAGAGTGCATCTGCCACCACATTTTGCTTCCCTTTTTTGTAGATGATTTCAAAGTCATAACCCAACATCTTTGTGACCCACTTTTGTTGCTCTTCAGAGGATAATCTTTGTTCTCAAAAGGCTATCATGATTCTTTTTTACCTTGAAGTGTCTTCCCATTAGGTAGGGTCGCCATTTCTTAAGTGCATGGAGTATTGCCAACATTTCCTTCTCATAAATAGCTTTGTTTAAAACTTTCCCTTGATTGGACGACTTTCAAAAGCAATGGGTCTTTCATCTTGCATTAGAACAGCACCAATTCCATTTCCTGAAGCATCACATTCCACAATAAAGGTTTTTGTGAAGTCCGGTGTAGCTAAGACAGGTGCTTGGCACATTGCCTCTTTAAGATGTTCGAAGCCCTTTGTTGCTTCCGGAGTCCATGAAAATGCATCTTTCTTCAATAATGTTGTTAGAGGTGCTGCTATTCTCCCATAATTCTTAACAAACTTGCGATAATACCCTGTCAACCCAAGAAATCCTCGCAGATGCTTTATGGATGTGGGGATTTTCCATTCTTAATGGCTTTAATTTTGCTAGGGTCTACCTTAACTCCTTCATGAGATACAATATGACCCAAATATTCCACCTCTTGGACTCCAAAGAAACATTTGGATCTTTTTGCATATAATTGTTTCTCCTCCAATAGTTGTAGCACCCTGTCAACATGTTCAACATGATCCTTCCAAGACTTGCTGTAGATTAGTATATCATCAAAAAATACTAACACAAATTTTCTAAGGAATGGTTTGAAATTGAATTCAAACCTTGAAATGTTGAAGGTGCATTGGTAAGGCCAAAAGGCATGACCAAAAATTCATAATGACCCTCATGAGTTCTAAATGTTGTTTTCGGAATGTCTTCAGTCTTCATTCTGATTTGATGATGTCCTGAATGAAGATCCAACTTGGTGAAGTAAATTGATCCATGCAATTCATCCAGTAATTCATCAATGACAGGAATGGGAAACTTATCTTTAATAGTGAGCTTGTTGAGCTCCCTATAATCCGGACACAAGCGCCATGATCCATCCTTCTTGTGCACCAATACTACTGGAGCAGAGAAAGAACTTTGACTCGGTTGAATTATACCAACCTCTAGCATTTTCTGCAACCATACGTTTAATTTCACTCTTTTGGACATAGGGATATCTGTACGGCCTGATGTTTGGAGGAACACTTCTTGGAATTAGATGAATAGCATGATAATGATCAGGCATAGGTGGGAGACCTTGGGAGTCTCAAATACCTTGGAATGATTGTCCAGGACTTTTTGCAGATATGGAGAAATAGATGATTCCGATGTGAAAACATCTAGCGAACATAATTGTGCAATTAGACCTCTTTGTTCCTTTTTTAGAAGCTTTGTCATACCATTAGAGCTGATTATCTTTTCCCAGTTTCCCGCAATACCCTTAAATTCAATTCCTTTCCTTCACAAAAAAATTTCATGAAAAGTTCTTGAAATTAAAAGCTATTGTACCCAAGGATTGTAGCCATTGGACTCCTAGTACAACATCAGCACCCCCCATTGGAATGGAAGCATTGGGCTAGTCAATACATATTCTCCCATGGATAGCTTGATATTATGGCACTTTCCAGAGCAATTTATTGTTCCTCCATTTGCAACCATCACTTGACACTCTGGTGTTGGATATAAAAAGCAATTCAATTCTTTTGCTACCTTACAATGAATAAAATTGTGAGTACTTCCTGAATCAATCAACATTATTACTTTTTTCTTCTTGATTTGTCCTTCTATATTGATGGTTTGAGGAGAGGTAATTCCCGCCAATGCATTACAAGATATGGTCGGATTCATTTGTTCTTCATTTAGGCTTTGTTCCTGGAGTATATCATCTTCTTTTGACCTTTCTTGCTCCTTTTCTTCTTCCTCTTCACAATCTATGTAGAATAATTTCTTCTCCTCACACTCATGACCTTTAGTGTATTTGCTATCACAACTGTAACAAAGCCCTTTTGCTCTTTTTTCTTCCAATTGTTGTGGTGTCAACCTTATAGGTTGTGGAAGACTAGCGGCAACACCACTTCCATCTTTACAGATGTGAGTGGTATGCTTCCCGGTTGCCATAATTTTGCTTTCCATTTTTCTTGCTAACCTGAATGCCTTCTCTTAGATGAATTAGGTTCCGAAAGGCGAACATCATGTTGGATATTATCCTTTAAAGACCTTATGAACACATCAATCCTATGCTCCTCTGGAATATTTTTTACCCTTATGTTCAATTTTTGGAACTCCTCAATGTGCTCCATTATTGAACCCTTTTGTTTAAGACTTATCAATTGGCTAAAAAAAGTGTTGCTTTTTGTATCCTCATAATGTGCTACCAATTCTTCCGTAAAAATTGCCCAAGTGATAAAATGTTTACGAGAGAAAGGCCATTGATACCATACAAACTGATTTGGTTCCAAATATAAAGTTACCATGCATACCTTTTGTGTGTTTTGCACATTATTGAGATCGAAAAATTGCTCCATCTGTAATATCCATGTTGTGGGATCCTTGCCATCAAAAGTCGTCATATCGATTTTTGGAATATGGTGGGTCTTCGATCCAACATTAGAGTATATGGAATCATGATTAACATTTCTTTTGTTCTCATCGTGAGTTTCCTTTACTACCCTTTCACCCTTTGTGACCCTTTCTTGTAGCAACTTATTCATATTTATCTTCAATTCTTCCATGTCTATTTTCAAATCTATCTTCAAATCATCCATGTTAGCTTATACACCTTTCTTTAAAAAATCCATCTTAGATTTTGTTCCTTTTTTTGCAAGTGACACTTGTTGCACTTGGTCTCGTAATTTTGATATATCATGTTGCATTTCTTCCTCTTCTTCATGAGTCATGCTAGAGCTTTTAGGTCGCCTACTAGGTGTTTCCATTTTCTTTCTTCGGGCATCAATTACTGATAATAATGCTTCACTATGCCCTTTGAATTCCTTCAAAATAAATTTTCAAACCAAGCTTAAGCAAACATTTTAAAAAATATACACACCTTTTTTCACTTTGTAGGAGCTTCATATTGCCTCTGATGTATCTTTGTAATTTTGGATCATCTAGTTCTAAAATTGCGACCTGTAGTAGCCCTCTGTGTCCTCTTTCCAATTCCACCAGTCTGACCCTAATTGGATTCTCCAATGAAGAGTTATGCCAAATCTCCCACAATGACTTGATTGTAGACTAATTCAGTAGAGCGAACTTGTACGACATTCCACAAGTCACTTTTTCGACCTCTGGCTCTGAAAAATATATAGAAGAAACTACAGTTCGTTTGCTTTCTGCACCTTTTTACGAAATTTCAATCCAATGCTCAGAGAAAAGTTATGGCAATTTTCCCCAGGTCACCTGTTTGGAATGTAATTCAGGAGTCTGCAAAAAGACCAACTTCCTCAGATCATATCTCTGCAATTATAGCGCAAAATCCTCTGAAATTTGGACCCGAGATTTAGGGCGATGTCTTCTCAAATGTGTTTTTTTTCAACTTCTGAAACGACGCAGACAAAAAGTTATAGTGAAAATGCCACGATGACCTATTTGGAGTAGCGAAACCCTAGAATCCAAAGCTCTGATACCAAATGTTCTGAACCAGCTCAATAAAACATAGAAAAGATAGTTCAACGCCTTAGAATTAAGCCTCTTTGAGGGGCAACCTCCTTTACATTACATAAATGAACAATTGTTGGATGATTCAGAAGAAAAGACCTCCTCTCGATATATAGGAGTCTAAGGGGTCATAACATAATCAGAGCCTACATAACAATAATAATGTAAGGGCATAATAATAACAATAGTGGGCTTCTATGGGGCACAATAGTAATAATATGGGCACAATAGGGGCACAACAATATTAGTAAGGGGTACAACTACAATAGTAATGGGGTAATCACTAGTATTATGGGGACCCAACACAATGGGTCTTTCATCTTGCATTAGAATAGCACCAATTCCATTTCCTGAAGCATCACATTCCATAATAAAGGTTTTTGTGAAGTCCTGTGTAGCTAAGACCGGTGCTTGGCACATTGCCTCTTTAAGATGTTCGAAGGCCTTTGTTGCTTCCGGAGTCCATGAAAATGCATCTTTCTTTAATAATGTTGTTAGAGGTGATACTATTCTCCCATAATTCTTAACAAACTTGTGATAATACCCTGTCAACCCAAGAAATCCTCACAGATTCTTTATGGATGTGGGGATTTTCCATTCCTTAATGGCATTAATTTTTCTAGGGTCTACCTTAACTCCTTCATGAGATACAATATGACCCATATATTCCACCTCTTGGACTCCAAAGAAACATTTGGATCTTTTTGCATATAA
>APFE031023859.1:21854-61046 GCA_000404065.3 Pinus taeda | reverse complement strand
TGATGGACCAATGGTGATGACCAGTGAACGGAACAACCCAACCCGGCATGGATGCAGAAGGAAAGTGTCATGTTCAAGAGCGACTTGCTACCAGTAAAGTTTTTTC
Source organism: Pinus taeda (assembly GCA_000404065.3). Classification (NCBI taxonomy): domain Eukaryota; kingdom Viridiplantae; phylum Streptophyta; class Pinopsida; order Pinales; family Pinaceae; genus Pinus; species Pinus taeda. Next base: position 60,940 of record APFE031023859.1, on the reverse strand, counting down.
AAGTTTTCTTCCCAATTTTCCCCAGTCGTTGCTGACCAGTACCTCTTTATTTTTGTCAAGCTTGAGGAGGATAACATATGCTTGTTCTATAATCCGCCCTTTGGGCGAACCTTTCGCTATATTTTAGCGAGCTTAGCGATAGTGAAACTCGTTCTCGTCCATTTGGATGAGTTTGTCGCTATTAGGTTTTAATGAGTTTAACGACAAAGCTAACTCGGTCTTTTTCAATTTTAGAGAGTCTAAAAGAAATGGAAAGGAGACTCCAACGATTCTTTTTCGTCATATAATCCCTTAGGTCCGAAAAAGCGTAAAATAATACAAAAGGGATTAATTTTCGATAGTTTTAACAAACCGAACAAGACAAGCGCTCGATCTTTTTGTGTAATAATCCCTTAGGTCCAAAAAGATTAAAATCTAGAGGAGGGATAGCACTTCCGATGACTTTAACAAGCCGGAGAGGCCAATCGCTCGACAATCTTTTCATATTTTATGAGTCAGATGAAAAGAGCTTAAAGGAGAATCGTTTTCGAGGAACAAGTGATAGTTTCAGATAGCAGCTAATTCCAGGTGAGATTTGGAATTTCCCAATCACGGCAGTGTCACAAGGATGGCTAATAGAATCACCCTTCACAGATGTTCCTCGAAGGGGTAAACGATCATATGGGGGTGAATGATCGGCTAAAAATAGAGTGGAGGTGATGATGAGAACATGACCAAGGCTCAAAAGCTGGCGATAAGGCATTCACAATGGTTATTTACCGGTTCATTTTTTAATTAGCTTAAACGCTAGGGGAAACACTTGCTCATGACTTATGTTTATTTTTTAACGAGCTTGAACTATGCGCTAAGACGGCTCGTGGGGTTTTTTTTTTTTAACGAGCTTGAACCTTTGGTAACATTGCTCGCGATGATGGTCATTGAGTCTTTGATTCACCATTAGCATTTTGTTCTTTCAAAGATTGTACTACCTGTTCATTTGCTTCATCAAACCGATTAGAAATGAAAACATATGCTTGATAAATGAGTTAATAACACTAGTATTTTACTTGAATTATGTGCATGGTAAATTAAAAGTGACTTTTACCTCTCATTTTACCATTTCATTTGAATTTGGTTTGTTGGAGCCCTGGAGGTGCTTTTTCCCCCCTGATTTTCACCAACTAATTTTGGGAGATTCTGTGGACGATTCCTGACATCGCTTGGACCAGGTAGTAGCTAAACTTGTGCTCTTCAATTGCATGCCTTTCATTTTGGATTCTAAGCCTGTTTCCTTATTCTCCTGAGCCTATGGGGTTTGAAGAACTCGCCCTGGGACCATCGCACCCTTCCTTAATCGAAAGTTGTGATGCATACTGGTCTTCCCAGTGACTAGTCAGTATGCATTGCTCCCAGTACACTTACTGCGGTGCGATGGGCGCAAGGAGGAAAGTTTTTGCATAGTTTCCTCATGGATTTTTGCTTGTTTTTTACCAAATGAAGATCCTAACTCTTCTCATGTTTGTTTTTGAGAGATTCATTGGAGAAAAATGGTTGTTACATGGCGAGAACTCGAGCATGAAGAAGAGGATGCTATTGCTTTACATGATCTGGGCACCGTAGCTGCATTCCGGAACTGTGGCTTGTTGAAGTTTTTCCGTATCTCTAGCATGAGGCAACAAATCAGTTTGTTGCAATATTTCCTCAATGCCTGGGATCCTATCAACCAGGTGTTCCAGATTAGGGGCAAATTAATCCCCTTGACTATCATGGACATCTATTTTCTGACCGGTTTATCGAGGCATGGTGCCCCTCTCTCATTATCAGGCTCCGCCCGTGGGGGTGAGTCCGTGAGGGAGTACATTCGCCAGCACCGCAGAGAGGGATCTCAGCCGAGTACGGACGGTAAGATCAATATCTGAGATGTCACTAACCAGCCCTTGCGGACCATTCTGGTCACTTTTGCTAGACTGGCTGGTAGTTCTGCTCTTCACATAGCTAACAGGTCTTACATGCAGTATGCTTTGGAATGCCTTGAACCGAAGGTGTTCAATTGGTGTGATGCAGTACTCTCTGTGATGAAAGAACAATTGACCAAGGTGAAAAGCGGAAGATCCAAGAACTTTGGTTATGGTTCTATTTTGACCGCTTTCGCCTTGGAGAGAATCCCACTGATGCAGCCGCAATACATTTCTCTTGGCCTACCTCCACCGATTGAACCACAGATGAAGAGATGGGTTGACCTCATGTCTCAGCACACCGGCCAGCCCCACATTTCTTTTTCTGAGACCTTCTTCGAGTGTTTCGATCATCAGGAGATGGTTTATGCCAGGTTCCCATATGCTGGTATGGATTTCCGAGGTGACCCGGATTTGGTGCTGTCGGTTGGTGAGCAGTGGGGTGCCATGGGTAATTCTTCTGACCATATCTCTGTTCATTGTTCTTTAGAATGTTCTTATGTTTTTTTTTGATCAAGACTAATCAAAACTCATGTGCTCATGCAGATGTTGGACCAGTTCGACTGACAGTATGCCGCAGAGACCCAGCGGCCGCTCCAGCAGGAGAGGCTGTGGGGAGGGCCATCCTTCATGACCTTGATGTGGTCGAGACTCTGTCAGCACTACAGGACCAGATCGAGGGTCTTACCCTTGGTATCCTGGATGTGAGGACCAACGAGCTACCTTTGTGGTTGCAGCGACATACTACTGGAGTGCCAAGTCAATGGACTAGGCTTTTACGCATGATTGCACAGGCAGTGACTTGTTATCACCAACATCATTAGACTAGGGTGCCCCTAGCATTTTGAGTTTTGGGTCATTTGACCGATTTTGTCTTGGTTACAGAACATTATGTACAAACTATAAACAATTATGAAATATATTTTTTATTTTCGGAGCTTTATTTTGGTTAAGTTACATGATCCTGTTGCATATATTGATGTGATGCTCCATTTTATAAATGTCGCAAATGTCTATCTAACACGTAATTTTCCAATGAGTCTGTTAATGTGTTTAAAATTCTAGAAATATGTTGATATTGGATGAAATCGAACTGTCTTTCCAAAATTTTGACCCTTAGGAACATGTGATAGATAGTTGGATTTCGTACAGAATAGATGTCGGTGAGTTGTAGAATGACGAGCTGTGAGTCTAGCCTGACGACAAGTCGGCATATGCCATGTGTGATGGCATCAGAGAGGAGTTCTATCAATGTGCTGTACTGAGTGATATTGTTCATTGATCAACCAATACACACTCCTCTGAAACTTACTAACTCGCCGTTGGGATTGAAAATGGCCCATGCCGCAGAAGACAGGTTCCGCGAACTACGACTTGCTCCGTCGGCATATCCAACGAATGATTCTAGTGGATTTGACATCTGTAACGAGTGCAAAAAGAGGATTACTTGACCAAAATAAATGCTCTTGGCGAAAACAAAAATGTAACAAAAGCATGAGGATTACTACGCGAAATCAAGCATAGTAACGCTTGAGGTACAACCTGTTGCGAGGTTGCGCCAGTGGAATCCCATCATAGTCCATCAACTCATAGGCTCCTTTTGCCAATACTCACTTAAAAATATAGGGACTCATCCATAATGATTTGAACCTGCTCCCAACTTATCGGATTCCTGGTCGTAAAGTAAGACCAGGTCACCTTCTGAGAAGACGCAAGGTTTGACATTCTTGTTAAACTGTGCTTTGACTCGTTTCTTATGAGCTTCATTAGCTGAAGCTGCATCACGATGGGTTTCATCCAATTGGATTAGTTCCAAGAAACGAGCCTCTTCTTCTGAGGTTTCTGGGAGAAGGTCGACTGCGAGTTTGAGGGACGAGATTTCACAATGAACAGGTAAGATTGCTTCCAGACCATACACAAGTTGAAAAGGTGTGAATCCAGTTGCATTTCTTACCAATGTCCGGTATGCCCACAAGGCCGAGTACATGATTAGGTTCCAATCCCGTTAGGACTTTGTTGATTGCCTCAACCTGTCCGTTAGCTTACGGATAATATGGAGTAGAGCTGTCGTGGGACAGTCCTAATTTGGCAGCCAACTAAAGTATCATGTGATTGCGAAAATGTGATCCATGATCTGTGACTATGGCCTGTGGAATGCCGAATCTGGAGACTACGTGATTAAAAAAGAAAAGGGTAGCCATTTCACCGCTGTTGTTTAATGTAGGCATCGCCTCGGCCCATTTTGTAAAATAGTCTACTGCAACTATGATATACCCATGCCCCCCGGCCGAGGTGGGGTTACATGTCATGAAATCTATGCCCCATTTAACAAATGGCCCAACAGCTACTACTAGTTGCAGCGGTGCGGGTGGTCTTCTGGTTTTGCTATCAAAAATTTGGCAAGCATGATAACTTCTGACCGCGGTTATGCAATATTTGAATCATTGTTAACCAGAAGTATCCTGCTCACAAATTTTTTTGCGCAGTGGCATAACCAGATTGATGACCCCCACATTCGCCTGAATGAAAACCATTCAGGACTTTTTCGGCCTCCTCATGGGTGAGGCACCTCCGCAGAACTGTATCGATACCACGACGGTAAAGAGTATCACCGATGATCACGTAGTCTTTTGCTTGGTATCGAATACATCGTTGTTCGGAGTGTGAGGTATTAGACCTATATGTTTGTGTCTGGAGATAAATGATTATATCTTCGTACCACAGATTGCTTGAAGATATCAGAAAAAATTTTTGATCCACGATTACTTCTTCTGATGTTGCATCGTTGGACGACGATGGGAGATCGCATAGTAACTCTGCGAATACCAAGGCTTTTCTTTGATTTGGAATTTTTGAATTCCAGATCAAACTCTTGTAGAATTGCTATCCATTTTGAATATTTGCCCCCCAACAACTGTCACGACAATATATAAGTCATGGGGTTGCAATCTAATAAAATGGTAGTTTTCCTGAAGAGGACGTAGTGTCGAAATCTCTTGATTGCTTGAACAGCTGCGAGGGTGAGCTTTTCAACGTAGGAGTATTTAATTTCCGTATCATTTAAGTTTGGGCTTAAATAATATATAGGATGTTCAATTCCATTGTCTTCTTGAACTAAAACCATTGCTATGGTCGTATCTGCTGCAGCTAGATACAGGTTAAAGTCTCTTTGATAATCAGGAGCATACATTAATGACACTTGTATTAGAGATTTCTTTAAAGCATCAAAGGAAGCTTGCACGACCTGGTCCCAAATGAAGGGTACTTCCTTTTTCAATAGACGAGTATAACCTTTAGCTAGTTCAGCGTAATTTGGAATGAACCTCCTAAGGAAGTTTGCTTTCCCTTGGAGTTTCCGAATCTGAAGCAAGTTTGAAGGTGGAGGCAAATCGATGATTGCCTGAACCTTGCAAGGGTCGAGACGAATCCCATCCTTTGAGACTACGAAGCCAAGTAAATGACTAGAACTGACACAAAACACACATTTGTGCAGATTGAGTCGTATCTTGTAGTGTCGGCAACGTAGAAATATCACTCTCAAATGGCGCAGATGATCGGTCTGCTTTCGCGAATGAGCTGGAAGATCATCGAGATATGGTTGAACGATGTTTTTGATGTCATGGAAAGCATAGTTCATTGCTATCTGAAAAGTTTCCCCTGCGTTCTTCAAACCAAAGGGTAGCTTGCGATATGCGAGTGTGCCCCACGGACAAATGAATGTAGTCTTCGACTAGTCTTGTGGGCGGATATTTATTTGATTATACCCGGAAAATCCATCCATAAATGAAAAGATTTTGCATCCGGCACATTCATTAATTATTGGTCGATAAAGGGTGTAGGGTAGTTGTCTTTTGGACAAGCTTGATTTACATGCCTGTAATCGACGCACACTCTAATCGTTCCTTGTTTTTTCATCACAGGAACAATATTCGATACCCAATCGGTTAGAGGAACGAGGTAAATGAAACTAGCATGGAGGAGTTTTTCAACTTCCGCCTTGATGGCAACAACTTTCTTGGGGTGCACCTACCGTAGCCGCTGTCGTACTAGTTTGACATCTGTATACATCTTAATTTTGTGTTCAACTATGCTCGAGTCAATACCTGGCATTTCATCATATGACCAAGCAAAGACATCTCTAAACTCGCGAAAGAGAGCGCTATATATTTCTAGTTTTGAAGAAGAACAAGATTTTCCAACATGAATATTCTCTAGAACATCTGTTTTGGTCGAGATATTTATGGCAGTAGTCTCTTCGATATTGGATAGGTTTCTCTCGGAATCCACCATATTTACAGTATTCATCAGAAAGTCAAATACTGAAGGATGGTGTAGGTTACCGGAATTATATTCTTTCCGGTTCAGAACATGGGAACGATGGTGGTAATCTTCCCATGGTGCCCCATCAATCATCATCGATTGAATGATTCCTTCACCTGTAGAGTGTACTCGCGACCAAGGATTTGAAGGGGTGCCATATTCCTTAGACCTATCTATCCAAACGCTTGATGAGCGCAGATGCGGGTTTGCCTCCCATGCTGAAAACATTGATTGCTATAATATTTCCAATGGGGTTAGAGGCAAAACTTGCAGATGATCCATTTTAACATCGTTTTCTAACATCTTTTGCATGGAAGAGATCATATTGTAGGTTCCTACATTAGCCACTTCTGCCAAATTTGTAGGAGGCGGTAGGGTAAAAGTTCCCATTAATCTAGGGTCTTTTAGTAGGCCTATTGCGATATTGTGAAGCGTGCTAGGGCTTCCATGGATCATTAGAATGCTTCCCGTAACTTGCAAACTGTTGGGGAGAAAATTTTGTTGGTCGATTATTGTAATTCCTCCTTGGGAAGGAAATGAAATTTTCCTAAAGTAGGTCAACACAATGGCTACCATGGCATATATCCAGGGTCTTCCCAGTAGGATGTTGTAATCGAGGTTTCCGTCGATGACTTCAACATCGATTTCTACTATTTTCCCCCCAGTTTGACTTGAAAGTTACTTAATATTCCATACGGGGTGTATGTTCATCCATCAAATGCTTTCAATGTCATTGATGATCACGACAAGGATGGAGACCCTAGAGTTTTCCAGCAACTCATCGACATGGTACATGTGGATGCTCCTTCATCAATAATTGTTCTATGAACAGTTTTGTTGAGGGCTTTCACTTGAATGAGGAAAGCTAGTTGAGCTGGCAACAAAGGGTCGTATCCTTTGTGATTAAAGGATACAAGATTGGAATCCATTGGGTCAATCCCACCTATTGCTGATAATAAATCCTTCTTTTGGGAGGGGCAATTTTGTAGTACCTCAAGAGTCGACATCACGGAGGGCGATTGGGCTAAATCCTCCACTATATTATAGTGTTGTGCTGCTCGGGAACGAGGATTAAATGTCGATTTGTGTACTACTCCCTTTGGCGGTTTTATTGTTAATTCAGGAATGATGGGTGGAACGACTTCGGTCAAAGTTGTTGTTAAATAACTAGGTTGATCATTATCCTTATTGTTCAACATCTATGGATTCCTGTAATCTTTACTCCTTGTCGATATCAGAGCATCATTTAGTTGCTTTGAAATTGACAGCATTAGCACTTGGGATGGGGAAGCATTTTCGCTAGCAACCAGATTTGTTCCTGGGTTTGGAAATGGATCAGTCAGTACAACCGAGGTTTTTGAACTTTTGAAGAATTTTCTAAGTTCATCTTTATATGGACATTCTCTGGTCCAATGATCCTCGTCACATATACTGCATGGATTTCTTGGTTTCTTATCCCCAGAAGGGTTTGCAAAAGATTTTTTAGGAGATGATTCCTCCTGGTTTTTCTTCTTCCCTTGTTTTCTCTTCTTGCCTCCTGGTTGCTTGGGTTCTTTGCCTTTGTCTGTCGACATGGCATTTACTTCCGAGGCTAGAAGTTCCTCATTTTCATTTTGACTCGAAACCATGCAGGCCTTTTTCGATGTAGCCTTTCCGGTTTTAGTGCTTGTTGTACCTATCACACCATCACTGGCATGAGAGTCTTTGTTTGATTTAGGAGGTGGAGGAACGGAAAATTCTGGACTAGGAGCATCAGGGATTTTATCATAGAGCATGCCAGACTGAGTATAAATCAAGTCTAAATATTGTGTACGAGCAATAACTTTCTCTTCAGTGATGACTCCTCCCTTTGCCACATCTTCTGTAATAGTGGGTAACAGCGACTTAATAAACCATTCAGCCAATAGCTGATCAGGAACATACGTTTTTACCATTCTACGATGGCGTCGCCACTCATGAATATGATCGGATATGTGAGTGGCCGTCGTTTGCTTGAAATTGGTAAGTAGCTCAGTTCCTGTTTCGTACCTTATAGGTAATTGAAAATGGGTTAAAAAGGTTGTGGCTAGGGTACTGAAGTTATCAGACGAAGCTCTAGGCAGTTGGATATACCACTTTGCTGCTGGACCAGTTAACGTGCGCAGAAAGAGGCGAAGCCGAATCGAATCATCGTTGGGAGTGTTTGATGAACACCATAGATGAAAAGTCATCACATGATTCGATGGGTCTTCGCCCAAATTTCCATTAAATTTAGGAATATCAGACGGAAGTTTATGCAGAATCGCCGACCAACAAGGGGCGTAGGCAATTGGATTGTTCGTTAGTCGACTTAGATCCGGTAACTCTAAAGTTGCTACAAAAGGCAACTGTTGATTCAGGCTTGGTTGAGCATACCCAGGATAAGACGAAATTTTTTCAGTCGTCGGTCTTTGCATACCAGCATAATGCATTTGATGTTGGTAACTTTGGTAAGGTTGATGGGCATAACCATTATGATATGGTTGATATCGCTGCCCATTACTGGCGAAGACTTGTTGCTCATATCCTTGGTAAGCTTGCTGGAATTGCGGTTGTTGGTATTGCACCAGCCATGGCTATGAAGTCATGGGTTGTTGTCCAGTACTGACTGTTTGACCAAGATGGGGGTTGGTGTTCCCCGTTTGGACCTGTGCCATTCCATTAGTTGGTGATTGCGGTTGTGTCGTAGGTACAAGAGTTTGTTGCATTACAACCTGTGAAACTTGAGGTCGGCATACAACTGGTGACACTTGTACTTGCGATACTGACGCAATAGCCGACGTAGTGGGGATGTTTGTCATAGCCAAACTTTGTTATATTGAGCATACAACCCTTGGTTGTTGAGACAGGATTGGCATCCAACCGCTAGTTGTGATCCCAGCATAACCAAAATTTTGTTGTGAACTCACGCATGGTTTTCCTTCCGAGGAAGGCAATGAAAGGGTATACAGCCCTTCATATGATGGTAATCCAGTACTCAAAGGAATGATTTGCCTTTGGGGACTAGTTTGCCCAAATTGACCTTGTGACGGATCAATTTGTTGAGACTCATCGTAAGAGATTCCAGATATAATTCTGGACGAACAAACGGGAACAATGCATACTATCGAAATAGCCCCTAGATGGATTCCATCCAGCGATTTAAAGCTGGTTGGGATAGATGGCACGACGGCGAACATCGTCGGAGTAGCAGAAGGAGCTTCTGTTGTTGCTGTGTTGGGTAACACAGTCCTTGATGTTTACGGTTGTTCAGACATATTAATCCTATCCAAAAGATTCCTCAGTGATTCTTCAGGAACTTCCGATGGCGGGTGAATATCTTCTGATGAAGAAGGATACAGGGCGATCCCAGCTCCAATTTGCGTTGGAGTGTTAGATGGAGGATCTTCCATAATCTATTCTATGGCAATCAATCTGGGAGGAAGAGGTAGACCGTCAGGTCCGTAAAATATTTCTGGTGCCGAAGAAGATGCAGCAACAGACGGTTGGGTAGTAACACCTTTTGAATTGGCTGTAGTCAGAGCCGATTTAGGGATAGAAGTGTTAACCATCACACTAGGATCAATTGTAATGTACTTTTGCTGTTGCAGAATTTGTTTTGAGGAGGCATGGATACCAGAAATGTTCGGAGTAACCGGAGTCTCTTAGGATGTTGGAGTGCTCACTCCAACCAACCTAGGGGACTTTGATCCGGTCAAACGAGTTCGCTTCGTCCGGAATGGTTTTGCTTCCGGAGTCAATGACGGTTGACTCGCAAGTCTCCGCGAACGACGGGGTTTTGATTGACTTTCTTCCACGATTGCGGATTACTTGATCAACTCAAAATAAAAGGGAAAAATGTTTTTCGAATTAAATGAATTTTAGACGCTTTGACACAACTTGTTTTTTCAATTTTAAAGAGTCGAGAAAAAACAAAAGATGACTCTAGTCACCTTCAATTTTTATTGAGCCTGAGGTGACAAGTGCTTAGAGGACCTTTTCATTTAAGGAATCTGAAAAGGAGCAAAATGGACTTCTCTGGAGATCTAGGCAGAGAGGATTACCAAACCAATCGTAAAACTGCAAAATAATTTTTACGGTACGATAGTCAATCTTCCCGAATGTTGTGTTCAGTGCATTGCGATCGATAGGGCGGCAGACATGGATTCCTAAGGATAAAGGATGCAGCCTATTGTGGTCTCCCAAAATATACTCGACGGTACGTGGGAGCACAAGTCCGTACTGGCACTTGTTGCCTCAAAGTGGAGGAATCACCCAACCAACAATGAAAACAACAGTTACCAGGTTTTTCGACTCTGGAATACGTCTCTAGCCTAGACCTCCAGATGTTGTGCGTTAGGTTCCAAAGCATTGTTAGATTCATTGAATTTATTTTAAGTTGACCTTGCTTAAAAACTTTCCTTTCAGGTTCACCGCGTGATGTGTATACAATTCCTAAAATGCAATCTAAGATGATAAACAAACGTTTAATCTTCTTTCGGCAATGAAAATCCTAGCTACTAAGGAAAGAAAGTTAAGAATCTTTCTGCAAAGAGCACAGAGTACACGCTGAATGCACTATCCTAAATCAAACCAAGCAGTCAAAATACAAATGCACATGCATGTATTTGTTTTCAGCCTTCTTAATGTATGAATGATGATAAGAAAGCTATGTGCAAATCTGAATTACTTTTAAAGCGACAGTACTCAACAAATTTCTTTTCAAAATGAAGTGAAGGTAAGAGAGACACTTTGCAATTTCAAAATGAAAATTGCTTTTCAACACTTTAAAAACTGTTAATTAAAATCATATGCAATAGTAACTGTATAACCGACTATCAAGAACAATGGGATTGTCTTCTAAAACTGAAAACGACAGCTAAGACACTTTCAGATCCAGAAACGACAATTCGACTATGCTACTTTTTTTAAAAAGAGAACTGAAAATGACGCACAATACATAAAAACACTTACAGTTCTTTGCACTAAGGAGGCAGAATAATGCAAGAAAAGGGGGTTGTCACAGATATACACTGACTACAGACAGCAAAACTCATGAATAGGACTGAAAATAGTGAGAAAAAACCACATTCTGAAGGTAAAGTTAACCTTCCCTGACCATCGCACCTGTCACATTGTGAATTCAGTATGCAGCGCACCTACTGCACTCGGGAAGTGCGATGCATACAGTCTGCCTTGAAGGCAGGGTGCGATGGTACTAGTGCAAGACTTTAAACAAGTTTTCACTCACAATTTGCAATTCAGTTCAAGGATTTAGGCTGAGTAAGTAGTGTTCAGTATATGTAAAACATAGGGGTGATCTAAAGAGGTTACTAGAGCCACCACTTAGGGCAATTAGACTGTTTGAAGATCGATTGTTTAATTCATAAACGAAACCCGGAGATAGACTGAAGCAGCATTGATCTACTTTGCATTTGTATAAAAAATGCAATTCGAAGGCTAGCTAGCTTGGCTTCAGGATCCGTCTATAAGTTTATGAAAGAAACAAAGATAGATAGGCTAACAAACAATCTAGTCGCTCCCCAGCGGAGTCACCATTTTGTTACCGGGAATAGTGTCCACTCGGATGCTGCTATTCCCACTAAGACTAGTAGCTATCTTAGAAACAAACAAATAAAGTCTACTTTCGTTTTCCTTTATGAAAATAGATAAGAAGGGGACCAAGGAGACCAACCTCAGTCTTGCACTTGATTTCCTCTCCTTCCTGATAGAGCTTCACTGCTTCTTCTTCGTCTGCTCAGCTTCAAAAAGCACCTGTGGAATCACAGCAACATACTACTATCGAAGAACAAAGATCTGTATTCATAAATAACACAGGACCAGATGTGTGTTAACCATATAAATGCATATATAAACAAGTACACAAGAATATGGAGGAAAACTAGAATAGCTTTATCAAGATGAAAAGTAGTAAGAGGATTACAACCATATGTTCTGACCCAACATCATCCTCTAGCTAGAAAGCCCTTCTTCACCTCAACCAAAGCTTAGATCACCCAACACTATGAATGTACACCAGAAAACCAACAACACTTCTCTATAAGATACAAAATCCCAGCCTCTGGATCTCTGTGATGAGGGATCCATATATAGATGATTATAGGGAGGTGAGTCATCTTTTAGGATCTTGATTAGTGTCTTCTCTCTGATAGTTCTTGCTTCCAATTGGAGAATGAGGATCTCTTACTCATCCCTGGTCGAAAACAGAGAGGCAAGTGTCAAAGGGAAATCTTCTGGAAGATTCCATGATCTTCCACCTCGCATTTTGTCCCTGCCATTTGTCCATTCCCGACCATCGCACCCTACAGAGTAGCAATTCAGTATGCATCACACCTTGTACATTGGGAAGGTGATATGCATTGCACCCTCTGCATTGGGCTTTTAGTATGGTCCAGTTTTGACCATTTATGAGCAGTTTTCAGTGGAGAACTTCTGGGAGATGATGTAATCAACTGACCTTGTTCCTTTAGGAAGTGAAGCAACACTTTTAGGGACTTAGGAGCCCTTAGTTTATGGACATTTATGATTGGGGTTGAAGTGCCCAAAAATGTCTATAACACTAACCCCACTAAATGAGGTACCCTCAAGAGCCCCAGATGATAATGAAAATAACCTCCTAGTATTACATAGCTTTGTTTTGTAGCACCATGATGAAACTAGTAAAGGATCTAATTAAATCAAAAAGTCCCCATGTACATCTACTCTAGGAGATGTAATTAAAGGACATTAAAATCCTTCATGAAATTCTCTTCACATGGTGATCTAGTTGATGGTTGTTACTAAACTCCAAAGGAAGCTCAAGAGGTCTATGCACACTAAGGAACTCCTCCCTTATTTAGCTCTCTTCAAGTTTATCTATGCAACATTGGATCTAAGTAAACCTTACTCATCTCTCCTCTAGCTAATTCATCAATATAATTAATGTATACATTCCAAAAAATTATCATGAAAAGGTGGAATTTTGGATATCCCTAAATGATCTCTAAGAAAATGACGCTCATGCCAAATTCACTGTGATTGGTGATTTTAACACAATTCTCAAACATAGAGAAAAAGGGGGTAGTCTAGTCATATTTTCTTTTATGGAGCACATGGAGGATATCATTTACTCTATAAACCTCTTGGATATCCATCCATCTAATGGAAACTTTACCTATTTTAATAGAAGAATAGGATGGGACTTTATTTCCACCCACTTAGATATATTTCTTGTCTTGAGTTCATTCATGGAAAGGAAATTAACTTTGTCTTCTTTCATTCTTTAATGAATTGGCTTGCATCATTGGCTCATCTCTCTTTACCTATATAATTCTCTTGATCTTGATGCCATCCCCTTCTAGTTCTCCTCCACATGACTCCAATCCCCCTCTTTCTTTGAAGTGATCTCTAAAGCTTAGGTTTGCTAGGTATGTAGCTCCTCCATTTTAATTAGGGAATAAGAACTTAAGGTAGTAAACTCAACACTCAAAAACTTGGCCAAACATAGCTACAAATTTCCAAATGAATAACTTAGAAATTGTAAAACAATAAATGGAATAAATCCAACTTTTTATAGAGAAGGTCTCCCCCTCCAAGGAATATTTCTTCTCAGAAAATGAAGCCTTATCTAGGTACCATCAGGTGCTTCATGCCCAATTGTAAAATTTGAGGCTAAAATCTTGAACTCTTTGTCTTAAATAAAGGGATAGATGCATTACATTATTTCATTTCCAAACCAAATAACACCTACAGTAGAAGACGGTAAAAGAGATAAAGTTGGAAGATGGAAAATTCCTCTTGTATTTCAATTAAATTAAGGAAGTAGCATTCCACCAAAAATTGTTGATTGATTATGAGATAACATCTCAGGAGGAAACACACATGATGTTGTAAAATTCCCCCCCCCCACCCCCAAAAAAAAAAAAAAAAAAAAAGCATAACTATAGAAGACAATGATGAACTGACTAGACATAACACAAAGGAAGAAATATTGGAGGTAACAAAACAACTCAATTTGGATAAGGACCCTGGCATTGATGAATATACATCTCACTTTTCTCTAAGATGTTGGCACATAATAAAGTTTGATTTGATAAGAATGCTTAATTATGTTCTCCACTTATCTCACACCGCGGGTTGCACCAATTCAAATTTTATGTCCCTCATTCTAAAAGAGCTTCAACATTTCAACCCATCTCCCTGTGTAATGTCTCATATAAAATATTGTCTAAACTTTTAGCCAACATAATAAAGCCTCTTACCCCTAAAATTGTTTCATCCAAACAACTTTGGATTTTCAAAGGTGCCACACAATAAAAAATATCATTCCAATACAAGAGGCCATGAACTCCAATAAATTCTAGGGATAAAAAGGCATGAATCATCAAAATTGACATGGAAAATGCCTTTGACAAGGCTTGACATAGTTTTATAAATTATTTATTGAGGAAATTTGGATTTGATGAACAAATAACTAGTTGGATTCTGCCCCTGATCAATGGACACCCTATATCCTTTTTTATAACTTCTCATGGGTTGGATCAAGGTTTTCCTTTGCTTCTTATTCTCTGCATAATCATAGTGGATTCTCTAAGTATAAAGTTGGAGAAAGAAATAAGCAGGATCTATTCTTGGAATCAAAACCATCCAAGGTCCTAAAAAAATCAATCATTTCCAAATTTTGGATGATACTCTATTACTTGGATTTGCCTCCATCATCATTGCTTGCATATTCAAATCCTCCCCAGACCTTTCTTCAAAAATATTAGGTGGATTAATTAATTGCACCAATATCCAAATATATGCTTGGAACATTAACTCAAGGACCATCATTGCCATTTCTAGAATACTTCAAATCCCCTTTCAAGAAAACTAATGAACCATTGAATATTTAGGAAATCCTCTCAACCTTCATTGCCAATATTCAATCCATTGGTAGCATCTTAACCAAAAAAGCAAATCGCAAATAGCATATTGGGGAGCATAGTGATTAAATTCAACCATACATCTTGTTCTCTTAAAATTACTCCTCTTGGCTTACCCTATTTCTTGATATCCCCTCTCCTTGCCACTGTATGTGTCACAAAATCTATATCTAAAGAGCTACACAAGTTTCTTTTGGAAGAACAAACAACAAGGTTTCCCATTTGATGAACCGGTTCATAGTAAGAACCCCCAAAACTCATGGGGGGCAGGAATAAAATACCCTTTTTTGGTCAACCAAGCCTTAAGAGCTAAATTTTTATGGATATTAGTCACTTAGAAAGTTGATTGGAAGAAAAAAAAATCAACCATAGAAAATAACTCTTTAGGACTAACATCATTGCTTGGATCATACTCTTTGACACTTTAAGGGTTCACAAATATAGAGTTTCTCTACATAGCATATCCTCTCATTCAAGAGAATATCTCATGGATTTCGGGTAATGGGAAAGAAATCAATATTTGGAATCATGGAATAATGGTAAGGTCCCCCTTCTCTTCTATCCCTCCCTTCATTCCTTTGAAGCATGGCTTGATGACTAAGGAAAATCCTTCTTATATGACATATCTTGTTGGTCCCTCTCATCTGAATTATAGAAAGGTTAGAATTTGGGAGAACTTATAGACAAATTCAATTTCTTATTCCTTATTTATCATTTTCCCTCGAAGGATGTTCTCCTAGGTTTTTATATCAAGAACATTCCATGAGTTTGGGTACACAAAATTATACAATGAAAAAAGGGTTATGAAATTATTCTCTTCCAATATGCGATCCCCCCCAAATCAAGCACATGGAGAAAAGTACAACACGTAAATGGTCTTCAAAAAATTAATATATTATGTTGGAAATTGGGTTATGTAAGGTTCTTACTATGGAAAATTTAAGTGATATAAATGGCCCCTCTAGGTGTGCCCTTTATCTTGTTTCAAGAGAATCCTTGCAACATTTAGTTTTTTATTGTTCTTTTGCTAGACAAGCTTGGAAGTTTGTTTTGCGGACACTTTTTCCCATAGTAAGTTAGCCTTAATATCCTTATTCTCTTCTTGGTAGATGGATAAGGGCCTAAAATGACCATTTCATAGAAAAACCATTTTTTAAAGAGCTTGAGTTGTCCTTCCTAAATATGCATGCTAGAAAATTTGGCTCCCTAGAAATCAAGGTATCTTACAATATGTAAAACATGATGCAGGGAAAACAATCGTAATGGCCCTTACCCTCCTGTTATACAATCTAGATACCCAAAGACTTAAACTTACTAACCTTTAATATATGGACAACACAAAGCAATAAGGTTCCAATATCTTCATATTCAAATACTAGAGGCAATACACTATATTGTAATATCATCTTTCCAACTTTATATTTTCCATCCAAAGCTTCGATGATGGAAAGAAAAGAATAATTCACTCATTTTATGTTTTCATAGATCCTTTAAGTGAAATCAATAGTTGGTAGGTGTAGGAGGGATTCTCTATAATCGAAGAGGAAATCTATTCCTTTTCATTTCTTAGAGCTTGGGATTAGCCTTGAATAACTTGGAAAAATCCTATGCTCTATTTCGACAAGTAATATTTACCTCCCTCCAGTACATTTTGAAATTCATCACAATTGGAGACTACAAGAACATTATTATATATTTTACAAATAGGCTCATCTCCCTCCAATTCTCACTTTCATTCCAAAATGCAACACTCAAAGTCCCTCTTAATCTCCTTTGGCCAAGTTGCATTCTATCACATGCTACATATCAATAATTAGACTATAGACCATTATGCGAATAAATCACTTCATGAATTAGAGGGTACTCTTGTTATCAACAAGAGGAGATCCACTTTTCATATCTCATAGTTCCCCTTCCCTCTTAGTTGGCATGTGGTGGATATGCCCATGTGGTCTCCCTCTATCACCCCTATGCATGTTTCTTTAATTAAATGTCCCTCTCAGATCCACCACTTCTCCTCAGTCACTTCTTGGTACACCTCACATGCACCTAACTCAGTCCTCTATAAATTTCATATGCTTTGATATGTTCATATGGAAATGAAATCATAATTGTATTTGGGTTATTTCTCTATTGCCTTGTGAATTCAACTCATTTTTCATCCATAATCAGGTAGCTAGCTTCATAGGGAATTAGTATTTTCAAGTATTCATTTCATTTGAAAATCGTGTTTCCACCCTCACCCTTCTACCTTTGATCTCTATATACTACTTGTTTGGTGGCTCTGTTCTAATGGTTTCCATCGGTCTTCTACTTATATGTTCCCCTTGTCCCCCCTAGACAAATATGAAGTTTTTCTTGAAGACCCCCATTATGTTTATTATCATGGTTTTATAGATCATACATTAAGTGGATCTTCTCTAGGAAACTATCATTTGACATAAGCATTCAACACATTTCTTGAATGATGAGGTAGATGCTTTTTAATACAAGGCAAAATATTTAATAGTTGAAAGTGACAAAGTTCATTAGGGAAAAACTTCTCCCACTCCATCAAATTTTGCATCTTCTCCTTAAGTCAATCTATTATTCATCAACTTGAATTCGCTAGCCCAAGCTACAGAGTAGAAATTTGGTATAGGGAATGAACTTCCACAATCTCTAGGACCCTTTTAATGTGGTGTTCTTATGTACTAATTCTAGGACTTTTTTTATATAGATTAGTAGGAAACCCTCTTTGATAAAAATATGTATCCTTTTGCAATATTTAGGAACACAACCTTCTTCTAGGAATTTTTTGTTAAAGGCTCCTTCTAGCTAAAAGTTTAAAACTTTGTATGTCAACTATGCCATTTTAGCATAGTTTTTTTGAATATAAATTTCCTTAGTTATAGTAAAAAAATATTGCATTACACACAAAAGAATGTGAAGTTGCATAAATAAATATACATAGAACCAAATATTAATTTTTTATAAGTATTTTATGAGACCCACACCTTGCTATCTTGTTCATAATTAAGGTTGATTTTATAGAAAATTTAGTTGAACACATGGATTTTTTTAATTAGTTGAACCTTCACGACTCTAGTGTATGTTCCAATCACATTTGGTATACTTAGTGGTGATATTAGTTAATGTGAAATTGTTTCATGAGGAGTGTGTATATGACATCCCAATTGTCAAAAACTCGATGCAATATAGAGTAATAATCTATGTATAGATGACATGCTTTAGTAATAATGCACGGGTTACATCTAGCCTAGAGCTAATCCCATTAATGTGCCCCTTCTTGGTTCGATCATTATAGTTCTTATGGTCCTCTATGGTAAGGATTTATAAAATTCTAAGTGGGGAAGGAAGTTTTATAGTTACTATGATGCAATAATGTACAATATCTCACCTTCTTAGCATCAAAATAGGGTTGATTGTATTTCCTCATTGCAAGGATAGTTCTAAAGTAGTTATTACGGGATATATTCTTGGTCAAGTGAGATAGAGCCTCAGTTATTGAGTTGGTGGAGCCATGGTCAAATTATTGTCCTATTGCATTCTGGGTGTGCCCACCAAGCATCTCTTCACCATATGAACATGTTAGGAACATGAAGCAATATCATGATCTTTTTCAATCCCAACAACATTATTGTCACATATTCGATTTTAAAATTCACATAATACTTAACATCATTCCACAATAATAACTTGATAATACATCATATTATATCAGATCTCAAAGAATATAAGAAGATACATATTGATATTAGTGTAAGGGAATTCAAGTTGATTGTTTTTATGGGTATTATATTGCTCTCGAATTTCCAGCATCATACTTTCAATCTTTTTGCCCTTTATCAATCAATGGTTCCCAAACATAACCTTTGAATATCATTTTGCAATTTGTTGATGGCCTAAATCTTGATTCTTAGTCTTGAAGTTTCTTACACATGCCTACGTACTGCCTTCCACTTCTTGAGGTGTGTAGTTCTTCCTAATTGTAATTTGTGCTCCATATTAAGAGCTTTATAGCTATGATATCTAAGAATGAAAGTAGGACTCATTCTAATGCACTCAATTACTCTTAATTTGTTCTAGTTATTGTTAATGTTGATGCATGAAGCATTCCTTCAAGATACTCATTCTCAGAAGGATTTCATTCAAAAAAAAACCAAGCTAAAGCATTCAATATAATTGTTTCTTGAACGGTTTAATGAATTCAAGATTTCAATTCAATAGTATAGATAGGAGATGGTTACTTCCTCATTGTTTCTCCTTCATTTATTCATTAATCATGTATGAGGCATGAATATTCATCTAATTCTTGATAAATAAAGTGCAAAAGGATTGGTAGAGATTTAATTGATTACATGGATGAAATTTGTGAATGGACTGAAAAACAAGAATCAAAAGAGTGATATGATTATCAAGAAATTGGGTAACTTGTGAGTTGTTTGGTTTTGTTAGAAAAAATTGTAGAAGGCATCTAAACTTTGACTATTGTCTTTGTTTTACCACAAAAATCGTACACGCTCCTTGTACAAAAAGCATGAATGTCGGTGGATTTATTGGTGTTTTTTAGTTGGAGCCCTATAATGGAGAACACACATTAGAATCTTTGTAATTTGAATTTACTCTTTGTGAAAGCAATATGAAATGTGCATTGTCAAAACTAATATTGTAAGTCATAGGACTCTTTACATTGACTTAGAAATTATATGGATATAGGATACATTGATATAGGCTAAATGCAATAGTGTGTGGAACATAAAGATACATTATTGAAGTTGAACTCTATGGAACTAGGAAGCTTCACTTTATTGCTAGTGTGCTACCTTACCATTACCTTATTTACGAGGGTTCTACAAGAAGCTTTTGTTTACCACAAATCCACAAGAAGGTGTTGTCAGCCACATTTTCCATGTAATTGTCCCATTTTCAATGTGAAAATTTTGTCATAAGCAATAAAGTTGTAAATTACAAACTAATATTTTTCTAGAATGAAAATTTGAAAACTAATCTTATTTTCCACATAAAATTAATTTATCTTCTTAAATTTGTAATGAAATAAACCTCTCGCTTATATAATTTATATTTTCAAACCAAAAATTTAATAGAAAAAATACACCACCAACATTAATTAGACAAATACCACTACGATATTTATAATTTTTTAAGACCAAATGCTTTATCATCTTAATTCAATGAGAAAATTCTAATGAAAATTTCACCCATACAAATAATAAAATTACACTTAAAAATCAATTCATATAATCCTACAACTTGAAAAACAAGAACAAATAAAATTATACATACATACATATATATATATATATATATATATATATATATATAATATATATTATATATATATATATATATATATATCCCTAAAAATATATAATTTAGCTCAAACTCAAATCCAGTGCGTAACTTCCATTTAATACGATTTCAGATAATCCTACAACTGAAATACAAGACCCAAATAAAATACTCAAATATATATATACCCAAAACCTATATTTTAAATCAAATTCAAATCCATTGCGTAACTTCCATTAATACGATTTACCATTTCCAATGTAGAGTGACATAAATGCAATGCAATTAGGGGAGAGCCTTCTATTGTTGTGCAGGGACCAATACTAGTTATAGTACTGGTCCCACACATCCATAAAAAAAATTCATAACTCATCAAAAATTTGTACATAAATACTTTATATTAAGTTATATAAGTTATATAATTTAGTCCAAAATGGGCCCACAAATTGATTAGGCCAACAAGTGTCAAATACCAAACCTTAACATCACATATTGACAAGACATAATGTCCCAAATATCTCCAGCTATGAATTACCAAATAAGCCAAAATGCACTACAAAAAATTCCGTTGAATTCTATTCAGGAGTACACCTATCCCATCAAACAATCACCTATAGATTTCCACTGGAGCAACACATCCCATTTCTCAGTAATACCTGCACAATAATAGGTGAAATGTGTGTCAGCCATATGTACATGTGTATTTAACCATTCAACCTATTAAAGACAATAAATGACAACATTCCATTCAGGATTAAAGACAATAAATGACAACATTCCATTCAGGATTAAAGACAATAACTGCCAACATCCAATTCTCAACATTCTCAATAAATGTCACCAACACACCCGAATTTTCAATTTAGGAATTAAAAACAGGAAAGCACATGGATCAACCTTTAAAGATTATCAACCATTAGATCATGTACAAATCAATCCAGGCCACACATTTGAATTTGGGAGATGGAAATATATGCCAAACTTCCCTACCAATTAAATTCTATATGAAAAAACTATAAAACATCAACTCTTGCTCAGTTTCATTTCATACATTCATTCTACTCATCAACTATTGGAGATATGCAATCAAAGTGTTTAGACACTATTACATTCATTTTATTCAAAAGTTTCAAAAGTTGTTGGAAACACACAAACTGAGTGTGTGCACAGTGTTACATTCATTCTATTCATCAGTTGCTAGAGACATACAGGTATCTTTTTGTTGAATAATGTTAGCATTTTTGTTGAATAATGAATAATGTTATCTCTGTTGAGAAACAAAGGTAAATTAAAGCCACTACAACCAATTTCATTACTGATTTACTAAATCCATTATAGCGTACCTCAAATCTTGCCCTGCAACTCAATATCAGACTACTATAATAGCAAATAGAGTTATTGTGCCGAGTCGTTAGCATCCCTCCATCTAATTTTGTGCTATTGTTATTTCTGTAGACTTAACATTTCAGAATATGATATTATGACATTCTATAGGAATAACATTTTAGAATATGATATTATGACATTCTCCAGAAATAACATTTCAGAATATGATATTATGACATTATAAATTGAATTTGGCGGATCTATGGTACAACAATATATGTGCTAGGTTTGATAAAAAAAATGAATTGTCCAATTTTCCTATGAAAAAACCACTTTTCAAATATAGGTCTAGGTGTTTGAAAAGGAGACGTGTTTTCTTTCACTTTGTAAAATTTCAACGAGTTAACAAAGCATCGAATGAAGGAATGATCTTTCAAATCTAACGCACATGTAATTCTTTGTAATATCTGAAATACTGCGAGAAATACAATTATTGTCTCACACAAAGTTTACCTTCATGTGTGGGTCTCCATTACTATTTCTATTAGCAATAAAACATAAAAGGGACTTAGAAAACTCAAGAAACCAACATGGTACAAGGTAAAACGCCTAAGCAATGGATATATTTTAAATGCTCAACAATGACCTTTAGATGTGGTAAATGAATCACTAAAATTTTGTTGATAGATCACGATCAAGCCAACTTCAATTCTGTATGTAACCCCTTTGAAAGCTACATCATCATCAACTGGTCCAAAGGTGTAGTGCTCTCTCTCCACACAAAATGTGAATGTGCTAAGAAAACCATCATTGAACTATGGATGCACACATGACTTCGGGAGCTCACATACAAAGGTCCAAACCAAGTCAAGTCATGTCAAAAGATAACCAAATCAACCTAATAGTGCCTCTCATTGAGTTAATAGAAGCTTCTTTTGCATTGGAAAGTAGGGCTTTGGTTTCTTGCAAATTGGAAATCACTTTGAACCTAATGTTGTAGTTGGTTGTGTGATTCATTTTCGAGTTAGTACTAGTTTGTCTTTGTCACACACAATAACATTGTATTTGCTTATTTGGGGTAGCTAGTTATTACTAGACACTTACAACATTGATTATTGAGAAACATAAAGGCTTGAATTTTGACCGTGAAATGGTGCAAGAGGACATAGTTTGGTCAGTGTCTCCCTTCTTTTTGGCCCGAGCCTAGCATTTTCTCCAATAATAAACTCCAAAACTATGAAATGTCAGAGGTAGAGTAGCTACTTACTGAATTAAGCACTTGGTAGAGTAGCTACCACTATTAGGACTTCTTATCAGCATAAGTAGGATCGGATCACTTCGTTCCTCACCTCTCTCGTACTTAAGTGTTTCTTTACTGACTCTTTAGAACTAAACATGCCAGCTTTAGACCACTGAATGAATCCCTTAAAAGATACCACTTGACCCTTTTCTCAAGACAAAATCATGTTAAACAACAAACATTCTTAAACTTGTTGTTGGTTTCATGGAAGAAAGACATGACATTCGCAGAAATAATCATTTGAGGACACAACAAAATAGTTGGGTTAAAGAAGTTGTGTTATGCCAAACCTGTTATAAAATTAAAAAGGAATGGCTCTTCCTGATAACTCATAAAAATCATCTAAGAATCAAAGAAAGAAATTTAAACCCTTCCAATAATTATTTTCAGATCCGAGATGTGTTCAGCTACAATATATAGATAGAGCACTGATTGTTGTTGCTCATTGTTGCAAAGGCCAATGAATTCCCTTGTTTTCTAATATAGTTTTTTAAATCATAATTTGGTGGTCACTTTGCATGTTGTTGCAGCCATGCCAAGAGTTTCTATTGTAGATTGTACAAGGAATAGGAGGAGGTGAGGGGCGAGGGGTGCCCAACTGTAGTCCACTTCATCAGATGAGGATGGGGGGGTGAGATGAATGCTCACAATGCACCTAGTAATGTCATTGAAAAGGACAATGTGGTTGTAGATCATGCTATCCCACCATCAACCACAGAGCCACCTTCAACCACAGTGCAAGGTGCAAGTTCAACAAAGAAAATCAGTGCCATCAGAGGTTGGACAAAGTTTGACATGCAGGTTGCAATTGATGACATCGAGTTTAATGGATATTCAATTTGTGCCTCTGCAAAAAAACATGGTATTGCTTCCTCTAACATACATTATTGGATAAATGGGTTGACTAATACAAAGTGTAGAGGGCCTGTTATAGTTATGACTGAAGAGGAGGAGGCCAAGGTGGTTGACTGGTGTAAGGAGATGGCCCAATTGGGACATGGGTTAGAGATTATACAACTTAAATCCATAGTAGCTCAAATTTTTTAGGGGATGCCAAACCCCTTCAAAGATGGGTTTCCTAGTAAATCATGGTGGAGTGGATTTAAAAAAAGGCATCCATACCTTGTGTTACGTACAGCTGAGGGCCTTAACAAAGACATGGCTTTAAATCTATGCCCTACAATTATGTCCAAGTTCTATAACACTCTTTTTGCTACATATGAGCAACACTCATATTCCCTAGACCATATATGGAATTGTGATGAAACAAGCTTATAGGCAGGAAGGAATTGTGGTATGCAAGTAATTTCCAAAAGAGGGAGCAGAAATGTGCCTAAGAGCAGGGAGTGGATCACTATACTTTCTTGCATCAATGCAATTGGTTCTTCAATCCCAGGATTTTACCTATTCAAAGGTAAAACACAACTAAAAAACTATATATAGAACTGTGAATTAGGTGCATGCATGGAAGCACATCCCCATACATGGATGAAAAAGGAACTATTCATGAATTGGCTTTGTCATTTTGCTGTATCTGTACTAGGTGGTGTCTTGCCTGAAAATAGACACCTACTGATTTCAGATGGCCATGGAAGCCACATGGCTTTGTAGACAATTGAGGAGGCCAACAATTTTGG
Source organism: Pinus taeda (assembly GCA_000404065.3). NCBI lineage: Eukaryota > Viridiplantae > Streptophyta > Pinopsida > Pinales > Pinaceae > Pinus > Pinus taeda. The sequence goes on along the minus strand of APFE031023859.1, from coordinate 36,189 downwards.
CATTGACTTGTTAACATTATCGGCTCATACCACTCATAGATTGCAATCTTTGATGTTAGCGTGTTTGGGCCTTTCAAGAATTATTTAGGATCAAGCGAGCTTCGTGGATGGTAAAGAATCCAGGGGTGGAAGTAAAGAGGTTTGAGCTAGCTAAGCTTGCAAGTAAAGAATTAAAAAGGGCTCTCACACCTTCTAATATCAAAGCTGGATTTAGGAGGATTGGTATATGGCCACTTAATGTTGATGCTCTCATGCATGATACTTGTTGTAGCCAAGCATTCTATGTGGAAGGTCAAGAAGCAGAGAACTTACAAGACCATGTTGATGCCCAAGAAGATGTTGCTGCTACTGAAGGTAAAATGTCCCTTTATGAAGGACACTTATGTGGTGATGATGATGAACATGTGAATGAGACATAGTTCAGTCATGAACCAACTGTCAATGTCATGGAGGTTGTCACACCTACTGAACCACATGCCAATTTTGCATGTGATATTCCATATGAGGCAGTTGATGAAGCAAATGAAAATGCAAGCTTGATTTCAAATGATAATGCAACAGGATTAAACAATGAACAATTGAGCATGCCAACCTAGGTAGGCCCACCATCATGGTTGGCAAAGGCCATGATGAATATCAACCCACATAATGTGTCTACCTCCAATGAGGAAAGCATGGACATGCCTTCACAACCATCAGAGTTGAACACCAAACTTGTTCATTATTTTGTGGACAATGGTTCACTAGAAGAGGAGCCTATTCAACATGAGGTACTTGAAGAAGATAATGGGGGCCAATCAGTTGTACCAGAGGCTAAAAGCCAAGTGTCAGATCCTAGGGAGCAAGGAGAAAATCGCAGATTACTTAGTTCATTCTTAAAGCTACTAGTAGACAGAGTGAAGGCCTCATCAAGGCACTCAACTGTAGATTGTCTTCATTTGGGGAGGAGTTCAAAGTTGCTCACATCTGAAGATTATATGAATTTATTGTTTGAGTGTAAACGTAAAAAAAATGGAATTTAGGAAACTAAAAAGAGAAAGAAGGAGTTGTCCAAGGACAAGAGAGCTGCAAGAATGGCAGTAGCAGAAGCTTGAACAAAGGAAAGGATGGAAAGACAAAAAGCAAGGGAAGATAAGGAACATAAAAAAAAATTGGCAAGGAAAGAGGGAGGAAAGAAAGGTTCAAGAAGTGTTGGAAAGAGGAGGAGGGGTGACAAGCACGGAAGTCTATGGTCCAAGCCAGTTTGAGGCAAATAGGATGATGTCCAATATGTTGGACCACATTGCAGAGCACAGGCCATCAAACCAAGAGTTGATTAACATCCAAGTCCCCTACTATCATCCAAGGGTTTTGCCCAACCCAGATACCCCTACTAGTGTAGGTTTAAATCCAAGCTGTGTTTATATGACACTTGCACCCAGTGCTGGAGTTAGTAACACAGGTGGACACTTGGGTTACTTAGTCCCTCCATGGCTACAAGGAGCAAATTGGAGTCAAGGATATGGTAACATTTAGGCACATCCTAATAAACCAATCTTGGGTAGTCCACCATACTTGGGTTAGGCAGGAGACTCAACAATTCTGGGCAATGCAAGAAATGGAGGCCATCAAGCATAGGGGTGGCATGAATTTATTTTTGTAACTGCTATTGCAATGTGAATTTTGTAATGACACCTGCCCCATGCATGCAATGATGTGTTGGCTACTTATTAAAACCGATTCGACAGGTTATGGTGGGGTTTAGGGTTTCATTCAGTGTTTATGTTGCACATTGTTCATTCCAACGTTCATTTCTGTTTGGGACCCGTTCTTGTCCATTCGCTCTGCCGAGTAGTTGAATTTTAATTGTAATTATGATACGAAATTATGATGAAAGTCAACATAATAATCGCAATGTGAATTTTGTAAGGATGCAATATGTTGATCAGTTTCATAGTAGAACCTAAACTATAAACTAAATTGAATTTGAATTGGAATTATGATATGAAATTATGATGAAAGGCAACATAATAACTTGGGAAAATAAGTGAACATGAAACAAAAGTAGCTACCAATGGAAGGAAAGATCTGCCCAGGAGCATGTGCTTGAGAAGTGCAATAGAATTCAACCCTCTGTCTGCTCACAGAGGCAGTAAACAAAAGAATCCCTTTGTTCTCACTAAAGGAAATTCAAGAGAAAATAATAGAAAGTAAATATCAATTGAATCTAGTTTGAAACAACATTGCAAAGGAAAATAAGTAGTAATTTAGAACAACGCTCAAACTTGGATTTCATTCCATATCATTGGTATTGGAGCAGTTCCACTCCTCTAGATCTAGAAGCCAAAATTCTCTCATTCTTAGAGTTGTAGCTTGCTGCCATGGCCCTTTAGGTTTCTATATTACCCTTTACGAAAAAGGGAATACAATCTTAGCCTCTAGAGAGAAACCTTAGTCCACACCTTAGTTCTACTATTAAGAGGCCTTGCCCTGAACCTTTGTATGACAATCACACTATAGGTAGCACACATTTTTAAAATGGAAAAGGTATTGAGAAAGGTTGTCCTATTGAGCATTAAATCAAAAGATGGAACTGGAGTATAAGATAGGTCTCTTATTGGCATTGGCATAGCTTTGAAGGGGGTGTGATGCAAAAGAAATAAAAGGTTTAATGCATAGTTGGTAACGAGGCAACTTGGTGGTTACTCTATCACATGCAAAGGGACACAAAGATCATAACCACATTCAAGTGTGTGGTAGACCAACACTAGTTATTAGATAGGAGTTTGAACTTAAAGGCCTCAATGAACCTGATATTTTTTATTTCCAACGTTAGGAGTCAAGGGCAGCAAAGACTCTCCGGTTGGAAAGCCTAGAGGACTAAGATTGGATAACTTAAGTGTAACACAGATAGCAAGAGGTCAGAGTAGGAATTTTTGAAGTGCTTTGAGGCATATAGAAATTTCTATACAAATAGAAATTAATGTAAAATAGAAATGTCATCTCTATCTTAGACAACCCAGACAATATTACAATTCTTAACAACTACAAACATCCAGACAACCCAAGAGAAAAATACCAAAATGTTCTGATAAGTTTCATCCTTCTAGGCCAGATATGAACACAAACAATCACAACTCTAAATACAACAACAAAAAAACCCTTACCTTCTTTAATTACAATGCTAATTCACTTAAGCATAATCACCATTAATTTATGTCAAATTAGCACGACATATAAGTCAGAAATTATAAACCTTGAAAAACATAGATGGCTGAAAATCAAATCTCCAATTCACGCAGGTATTGGGTAGCTGAAAACTTCATTAATATGCATAAGATGAAGTTCATATTCATACTGACAATATTTCAATTCTTAAAAACTATAGACATCCAGACAACCCAAGAGAAAAGTGGCAAAATGTTCTGATAAGTTTTAGCCTTCTAGGCTAGATATGAACACAAACAATTACAACCCTAAATACAACAACAAAACAACCCTTATCTTCTTCAATTACAATGCTAAATCACTTAAGCATAATCACCATTAATTTATGTCAAATTAGCAAGACATATAAGTAAGAAATTATAAACCCTGAAAAACATAGATGGCTGAAAATCAAATCTCCAATTCACACAAGTATTGGACAGCTGAAAACTTCATTAATATGCATAATATGAAGTTCATATGCATACTAGTCTTATTTCAATTATCCTAGACAACAACATACAATATTTCAATTCTTAACAACTACAAAAATCCAGACAACCCAAGAGAAAAATATCAAAATATTCATAACGAAGGAAATTGATATTTTTGCATCTACCCATGGTTGAAGTTGAAAGTGAAATTGAGAGTGTGAGTTGCCATTAGTAGAATTGATAGGTCCAAGATAGAAGAAAGTTGGAGGTGCGGTTTGGTCTTGGGCTATGTAGGATTTTCTCCTCAACCAAAGACAAGCATTCAATACTCTATGTTCATCTCTCCCCACATAACATCACATCTACACCTTAGCTTCCCACATGCTTCCCCACACTGGGCCTTGTATTGTTGAGCCTGGCATAAGAATTTACTAATCTTTGGAAGGACGGTTCATGTCAAGTGTGTGGATAGCACATCTCACAAGCCTAGGAAAAATTCCACAAGGCTGTAGTTGTTACACCCTTAATTAATGTTGTTGAGGTTTCACCTGGAAGAAGAAAAGTAAATCTGTTAAAATTTCCTGTAGTCATGCGAAGCTAAGGAAATTTATACACACACAAAGGATAGATCATATCTTATCTCAAGAAATTTCTTCACAGGAACAAGTCCTCTCCGTACCTCCACAGGATGCAAGCGGAAGGGGGGTTAATGTAATCACTGAGGGGTTAATGCAATCACTAAGAGTGATAAATTGAAGAAATAAAGAGCCATCAAACCCTAGGAGGAAAGAAATGTTTTTCTTTTACCTATAACAGGGTGGTCATGGAAACCCAGAACTTGGTCCCGCCGTCAATTCCGATGGAAGCATGGGAGGTTTTAAGGCCATTTAACATTGCCAAGAGGTAGCTACGAGCTATGAGCAAAGAAATACCATGATTTTCTACTAGAGAATAACATACTTCCTACTCCACAACTGCGTGCATACCAACAAGGTAGAGGGCATAAACCCTTCCATGGGGAAGAAGTCTAGAGATAATCGTGACTTATGCAGTCAAACCTGATTCCCAGAACTTGTATCTAGTTAACTGTGCAAAATAATATATCACATTTCTAGAGAAAGTAAGAGGGGTGAACCTCAATGCCATGAAGAGATGTTAGTCGACCAAGAATTGTAACAAAAATTAAGAGAGAGGTCAGATTGTAAAGCAATGCACAAAATAAAACATATCACAAGATTATACAAGGAAATTAGATACTCAGGAATGACAAATATTAGGGTATTAATTTTGTGGCTACAGAGCCATGTTTACCAAGTCAAGAAATCGAATGAGACCGTAAAATCCAATAATTATCCAAAACCCACAACCCAAAATCGAATGAGACCGCAAAACCCAATAATTTTCCAAAACTCACAACCCAAAATTGAATGAGACCGCAAAACCCAATAATTATCCAAAACCCAAAACCCAATAATTAGCCAAAACCCACACAAGTAAACACATACACACAGGTAAACAAAGGCACAATTTTCCAATGGAGGCTAAATGTGTTAAAAAACATAGTAAATGTGGCTGGTAGGACAATGTCCTAACTTTTTTCTCCATGCTAGAAAGCCACAGGAACCCAAGATGCTCAAACAGTAGATCAGACTGCAACAACTTGCAACAACCTGCAAAACAACATCAAAATGGTTAGATAGGGACCAAAAATCAGTTAAACAATGAAATTGCAGCTAAGTTATTCAACCAAAAACCTGAAAAATCCATTCGGAGTGCGAAACGACCATCTCCAACACCAAACCGAGTGTAATTAGCCACAGGGATAAAGGTAGACGAATAACGAGCCCATACCACTAGATGGGGAATGAAAACCAAGAAGAAAAACAACACAAAATAGATGAATACAATCGAACAAGCTGAAGAACGACCACCTTTGCTAAACAATAAACCACCACCCGGCACTGCGAAGCCACTACCTGCATCACGCACAAAAGTAATGGCGGTGACCACCATTGGAGCAGCGACAATCAATAATCGGCTCTGCGAATGAACACGAACATGTCCCAAACAGAAATGAACATTGGAATGAACTACCTGCAGCATAATCACTAAAAGAAACCCTAAACCCCACCAAATACCTACCGAACAGGTTTTAGTAGGTAGGCAACACATCATTGCATGCACAGGATAGGTGTCATATAGAAAAAAGGTGTGCCACCGTGGCGTTGTGGGTGGTTGACATGCAGGTGTTCGCCTAATGGCGTCCCTCCCCTTGATGATTTTAATAAAAATATTTTAGAATGTCCCTTGCCTTTTGTAATTATCAAACTTGACTTAGTTTTAAAGGTATGCTAAATGTCTAACATTAAAGTTGATCTTGGGATATTCACATAGATAATTTAACCACAAAATATATTGTATCATGAATCCTTGTCAAATTTGAATAGGGACCATGGCCACCCATTGATTTAATATTAGTTCACATGTGGATACATATATATTTTTTTATCTATCAAGCATAGATAATATAATTTGATATATGTAAATAGTAACCAGTATAGATTTATTTTAAGTATAGATCTAACATGAGTTAAGAGGGATCAAATTTCTTTATGTGCAATTTTTTTTAGAGTGCAAAATACAATGTGTTACTTTTCATTGTTTAAATTGTATTTTTGAATGCTAAATAGAGTATGTATAGGACCAAATAAAAATTTTAACCATAAAAACTTATTTTTTTTCTATATATAGATATATATGAAGTTGATATCCACATAAATTAGTTAACATAGATCTTCAAATAGTTTATTTAAATCTCTTGTTTAAATATTTTTGAAAAATATAAGATTTAAACATCTGATTCACACATTTTTAAACTTTTAATTACTTTACAACATATTCATTTTTTTAAAATTATAGCCGACATTTTTTTAAAGGGTTCTAGACAAACGTATAATATTTAAACAATTGATTCACACATTTTTTTTTTACTTCTAATTGCTTTACAACATATTCATTTTTTTTAATTATAACTGACATTATTTTTCTATTTAGAACATAATTTTTAATTTTTAATTTTATTTTAAGGGGGCACGGAGGAAGGACAATCTTACACATCCCCTCGTACTAGGTTGTAGAATGAGCCTCCCATCTCAATAAACAAAATTATTATTTCAATTTTCATTAGGCAATAAGTTTGAAGTTTTATGGGAGGTTCAATGCTTCCAATATAATTTTTACATTGAAAATATCAGCTTATTCTCATTTCCCCTTTTAATACAGGATGTATATTTGATTGTTTTAATCATAATTGGAGTCTAATTTAACGCTCCAACATTAATTAATTTATTTTATGCATTAACTTATTTGCACTCCCTTGCATATACTTTTAGCTCATTTCTTATGATGCTACCTTTGTTGTTATGGCCCCACCATGGATCTATATTAGGTTAAATCTATGTGGTATAATACCAAGGTGAGACATATATGAGGTTAAATGTACATATAATATGTAAATGTAAATTTAATATGGTTGGCATAGTGATGAAGAGGCCACCTACGAAACGTGTGAATATGTATATGTAGATGTAATATAGTTATTATTGAAGACATGTGATTAAGCTGTATGATTGTATTTGGGTATTTTGAGGAGGTTGTCTCATTCTTTAAAGTTATTGTGTAACTTCTCTCTTATCTCCATTGGAATTGTGCTCCACGCTCACATTGTTGCACATGGTGTGTACTTATGGTTTTCTAAATATTTGGGTCATAACATTCACCCATATAACATTCCCATAATTCAATGCCTTCATAGATAAATCAACACATTGTGCCCATGAAAATGAAATTGAAGCAGCTTATAACAGATCTTCCTCCTAAAGGGAGAGAAAATTATCCTCAATAGTAGATCTTCCTCCTAGATATAGATAAAATTATGCTCAAAAGGAATTAGTGAGCATTCTAAGTAGGTTAATTTAGAAATTAATAATGTTTTGTGCGGGAGAACCAACCACAAACTTATTTTAGATTACTTATCGTAAGGGGCAAGAAAACACGCCTATTACTATAACTGGAGGGACTATGTTGTAGGCGAGTGCAAGAAATATTAATCAAAAAATGAATTTATGAAAAAAAAACTTTCTCCTTTTACTATGTATGAAGAAAAGAGTTTATCTTTTTATTTATTATGTATGTAAAAAAAAAAATATAATTTACAATTAAAAAAATTGTTGAAGTATTTATTCTACATTGTTGTTATTTCTCTTTCAAATAACTCTTCAAAAAGGTCTCTATGTAGATTCATGTTGTCATGAGGTCTGAAATCAATAACTCCAATCTAACCCCTGCTAACTTTGTAGAAGTGGTGGTAAGTTCTTTTGGCAAGAAAAACATCTCTACTACTTTCATAAGTAGTACCTTCTTTCAAGTCGAGGGATTTTCTCCTTCCATGAATAAGAAGTGATCCCATCTTCAATAATGCTTTCTTTACTCCACTGTATATTTTTACTATAGATTCAACATCTTATGTGATATGCTATAACAAAAAAAAAGAATATATTGTACTCGTTAGTGGAAACCAAAATTGATCACTGAAAACACTAAGCAGAAAAGGAAGAATTTCAATCATACATAACACAATATTTCTCTGGGGAAAGCAACTTCTCAAAACCCCGAATATCTATATTGCATTAACCAAAATATTTGAGAAGAAAATACAATGATTTTTCAACCCGAATAATTCCTACACAAGTACAATCTATCTCTCTCCTTCACAAACTAGCTCAAGCCAACATTTAGCCAATTTCATTGCCTGCCAAGCCCCTACTTCCTTGCACATTCCCTAAGGGAATTAACCCATATTTAATTGGGAAAATACCTCACCATAGTTGCGCAATCCATCATATGCCTTCTACTGATTGCATGCACCATCTGTACAACTCGGACAATTCTACAACTAATTGTACAATATCCCTAAACTCTAATCTCAACCGGGTCTTCCTCTGAACTGACATGCATGAGTTATTTACCAGTCAATATTAAATTAACTAGTGGAGCAATGAAGTTGCACTGAAGCTACTCGCAGGGGTTTGGTCTCGTGGTCAACGAACGGTCTGCTAAATCATTTGTGCCGTTGTGTAGGTCACAGGTTCAAGTCTCGTCTTACCCTAAGGGGTCGTTCCTGGTGGGCTGGGTGATTTCTCCTAGTTGTTATAATGGAAACTGGTGGGATTCAACCCCATGTAACATGAGTACAATACCACCGCCGTTGCCAATTCAACTAGATATCAAAAAAAAAAGTTGCACTGAAGCTGCTCCCCACTACTAGACCTCCTACTAGTTCCCCCAACTAATTGAACTAGTTTAACTCACTATAACTCAGTTAGACTAAGTTAATAAATTACAACTCAAAATAACTCAATCTGGACCCATAAAATTTAGGAATCACTCTACATGACTCTAGATAGACTTCCAACTTGAATTTGTTGAGCCAATTAAGTCAAATTAACTTAGTTAACTATTACAAGTTGCTATGAGAATAGAATTTCGATTTAATATATAATTTAATTCAAGGAAAAATTAAATTAGGATTTCTTGTTGTTATTTTTAACATCCACATAGTCCCCTTCAATAAAACCATTGGTGAGTAAGGAACCAATATAAACAACACCCATGGGAGAAGAGAACTAACTAGAATATTTTTCCAAGTCCCTTCTAATCCCAACGACCAGGAAAAACTACTTACACTAGCCCATGACTTCTTCACGCAGGCTTAATTGGGGAAGCAATACCATACCACATGTGTTCATATTGAGGGACATATATTGAGGGAAAAAACACATAATTTAATGAGCATATAAAGGGGGTAAAGGGTTTTTATATTGGAAGGTATAAAAAATAAAGCTCAAAGTTAATGAAAAAAAATAAAATGGGTACTTGCAATATCTAGTGAAATAAGGGTTTTTTAAATTGGGAAGGTGTAATGGGTTTGCATTGTTAGGGGGTTAAATAATATGATTTTTAGAGGTATTTTCGAATATGTAGTCAAATTAGGAGTACTGCTTAATATGTCACAAACACACATGATATGTCAAACGTTCATTGAGAGAAGCCCCCATGGAGTTCTTAGAATCCAAAAAAATTCTATTTATGTTGCTTTAATAATATTTCCTTGCTTCCTTGTGTTATAGCCTAAATCTACCTCGGGTTGAAGGAAGGCAGGTCTAGGGTAACATAAAACCACGCTTAACCTGGTAGCTAGCCCTACCAAGTTGGGAGAGGGATCTCTCCTTGTCAATCTCAAAGAAAATATGGCAAGTAAGCCTTGAGATAACTAATATGAATACTAATTTTAGGCTAGGTATGTTTTCTCAGAGGATTTTGTTTGATTTTAATGATTGGTTGTTGGATTAGATGGGGAAGGCAGCTTTGGGTTCGGGAAATCAACTCAGATTTGCAGAGGTTTCTGTGGGGCGAGGTAGGCAAGTGTTTTAGCACTTTGAAATGAATGTGATGGTGAGTCTAAATACTGGTGAGGAGTTGGAGAGGGCATGCAAATGTCATGAGTCCTCTTCAAATAGCAGAAAATGTTTAAAACTAAATAAAACCCCAGGGCAAAGCACTGAACATCAATGGATTCCACCCTTTAATCTTGATTCATTTAGTTATGCAGAAAAAGATAGATGATGGAACATATACACATAAGATAAACTGAATAACGGAGGAGAAAACAATGCTAATTCACATTACCACAAGAATCCCAAAAAATGCTGCAAAACCCTGGTTTATTTCCTTGCCAAATTGCAAAAGTGATGTACAAAGTAGCTCAATGCATCCACAAGAGTCCAAACTTTACAAATGACTAAGAAAGTACATAAGATAGGCTTCAAACCACCTATGCTAGCCATCAGGGGTTGAATCCATGAGTCAAGGAGCTGTTTCAACAACATCTAAACTAGAAACTAGAAAATATGCAGTGTAACAACTTACTTCTAAAACTATGGAAACTGATTCATTCAACCTCAAACCACATCTAACTGATGTATCTACCCCCTCAAGTCATTTGAACATCCCAGCTAGGTGAAATCTTGATTTTCCCACGGTCACTCCAGAAGTGCATCAATCCTCCAGAGGCCAATGATGTTTTCCACATTTCTTCCAAACCATGAAACTTGTGTAAAAAATGAAAGAATTTTTTCTTCTTGGGTCAGTGATGGAAAAAAACCTCTCTCACTTTTGTCAAATTCATCTTTTCTTGCTCAAAAACATAGTTTGAATAAAACCTATCCCGATATGTAGAATAGGAGATTTGTAGAAATGAAGGGGATGAGGGGCTTCTAAATTCTTGAGAAAATTTTAGGAAGTAGGGAGGGATATTAGGAATCAAGGGAAAGTGAAATTTGAAATATTGAGTGAGGGGAAGAGGTCCAAAAGGGTTAAACACAGGCCTAGGCTAGAAAATTGTCAAATTGTAGCAAGAAACTAGGGTTTGTGAGAAAATGAGGAATTTGAGGGATATCAGTGACGAGAGGTGTTTAATAAGGTACATTAAGGATAGGGGAAGGTGTATGAGCATCATGATACAAGTTTTTTTGATGATTTGACCATCGAAGAAAAATTACCTTCAAAACCCTAGGAGAGGGAAATGAGGCTTACCCAAGTACAACTGAAGCACGAACAAGGTGTAAAATGATCCATTGGAACCTGAAATGATGATGACAACTCTTTGAATGATGGTACACTAAGCTAAATGGTGACATGGACCAATACTTGGAAGACTTTGGAAGGAGTGAAAACAACCTTAGACCTAATACCTAGTAACCAAATTTTACTTGAAGACTCATTGAAATGACAAAATTTGACTTTGACACCCTGAAATCACTTTGTAAGAGCATGTTTGATCACTGGAGGAAGGCTGCAAAGATGGACTCTAACATTGGATCCAACGGGTATGGTAGCTCCTTGGAGATGCCAAGAACACCATAGACCAAGTAGCCTTATTCATGGGGCATGGAGTCAAAAACTCTAACTGAAATGCTTGACCAAATACTAATAACTCAAATAAAAAAACTAACTCTTACTCAACTAAAAATTGACTCAATGCTAAAACATAACTGATAGACTGGAAACTATACTCAAAATGGAGCTTATTCAATAAAACCTACTCTAGTTGTTCCATTCATCACTTGATCAAGTGAAATGAAACAACCAATGCAACCAAGTAAGTATTCCGACTACTGTTTGAATTCTCCACAAGTGCCTGCTTATGAACAACAAGAGAGAACTACTGAAAGGCAACTTCCATGAAAATTTGTAAACAGATCCATTGAATAATATGGATTCTCTATCCAACTCCAAAAAAACTGCATAAGGATCTTGAAATTCATGCACACTGGGACTTAGCTCATCCAATGGATTACTTTTCTTCTCCTCGTACCATGAATGCAAAATTTCATCTAAGCTTTGTGATGAGACTCTTGCTGAAAATGACAAAGAAACCGACTGCCAATCATGTTTGTATCAATACTTGTTTCAATATCACAATTAGCTAGTGGAGGACTTTGACTGCAGACATCATCCAACACGTCAGCTATTGGATCATGAAAAACTTGAAAATATTGTTGCAACCCATTTTTTATTGGTTCCAATGAGATGGCATGATTTTCTATAGGCTGTTCATCCTTTATTGAAGATATACTATGCAATTTTCCCTTCAAAAACTGAAATGAATAAAAACAAATGGTACGGAATAATCTTGCATCTTTTGATCATATGGTCCAGCTTCAAAGTCTTCATCTACAACCTGACATTCAATGGCATTCGGAGGTTGCAAATCTAGATATGAGAAGTCTTGAACAAGGATTTCATTGCCCTCAAGATGGTCAAGATCGAAACTTATCGACGGTTGATTTTTTATTGCATGAAAGTTGTCTCTGATGAACTGAAGCAAAGCAAAACAAAAAGGAAAAGATCCTTCACTCACTTCAAAATTTACTATACTTTCCTCCTCACTTTCATAGCTGATATGCATCGGTTGATCATTGTACTCGAACTGCTGAAACTGAACTTCCTCCTTCCATAAACTAGCTACCGATTTGTCTACAAGACTAGCTTCTGTTTGGAGAACATAATCATCATCATACTAATCAAACTGAGGAAAATCATCAATATAAAACACATCATCAAGCATGCATGTCATGTCAACATCTCTCTCGTCTTCAAGATGATCTATAAAACAATCATTATCCGATCTATGACAACTAGGATAAGAAAGAAAAATTTGGATCAGCCTCTTGTTTTTCTTCAATCAACGAGCCACGGTCTTGAACATCATACTCATTCCTTGTGGTGATCTTTTGCATCATCTCTTCTACTGCACTTACCAAAATGTCAAGCTTTACCTCTAAAGATGTCGATTCCTCTTGATCTATGCTCTTCATCTCTTCTTCCCTCAACTTTGCCCTTCTAATAAGCAAATTAGCCTCTACATCTACTGCACTATTTTTCATCTCTTCTAGTGTTTCAAGGTTCCTTTCCCTCAGCTGAAACTCCATTTCTGGATCAAAGACTTCCAAGTAGTGCAAGAGAGCGGATCCAGGAGGAAGTCTTATATTAACCAGCTTCGAAAAATAGACTTGGTTAAATTAAGAAAACTATTGTATTGTCTTCCCTGGCAATCTTTTCAGTTGTTTATACTCTTCTATAATCAAGAAAGGGTTTTTTCTGACCACCCACTTGTCGAGGAAAAATTTGACGAACTGCTGTAAATTTGAGATGCTCACATCAGGGAGGGTTTTGAACCAACTCTTGACTTTGCGTTGCAAAGAAAGAGAAAAAAGCCTAATACTGACATCCTCTTCATCAACTTCAAAAAGGTTAAGAAAAGACTCAAAATTCAGTACATGTCTCTCGACAGTGATGTTGTTATTGTCACCATCAAATCTTGGTACATATAGGTCATGATTTTTAGGGAAAGCATGGGATATAGGAGGTAAAATCAGAGGCTTGTGTCTATCTAGAATTTTATAAGGTATAGAAGTATGTATAGAAGATGCAGAATCAGTCTTGGTCTCTTGAGGCTCATCAGTTTGAAGACGGTCAACACAAAATTCAGAAGAAAGGTCTTGATTAAGATCAAAGGCATGCAAACATTTTGTGTTCATAATCTTCAAAGGGAAGGAATCAAATGCAGATCTAGGATCTTTCCTCGAATACAATATAGTTTGTAAAGCCTTCTTGACATTCTTGGGAAAAGAGAAGAAATAATTTATAACGAAGAATATAATGTCTTGGATGAAATTCCAACTTAAATACCTGATTTTTCCATATTGTCCTTTCATGTTTATGTTGGTCAGGTTCATCCTCCAGTAGAGTCCTTGGATCTGATCTTGAAACTGATTTGGAGTCACCAAGTGAATGATTTCAGCCTTGCTATGTCTGATCATTGTTCACCATCAACAATCAGATCTGAAATTGATTACATTTTGTTGAGGAACACAAAACTACATCCCTAGTATGGTCGCCACTATGTTATAGCCTAAATCTACCTTAGGCTGAAGGAAGGCAGGTCTAGGGTAACATCAAACCACGCTTAACCTGGTAGCTAGCCCTACCAGGTCGGGAGAGGGCTCTCTCCTTGTCAATCTCAAAGTAAATATGGAAAGTAAGGCTTGAGATGACTGATATGAATACTGATTTTAGGCTAGGTATGTTTGCTC
>APFE031023859.1:14354-16854 GCA_000404065.3 Pinus taeda | reverse complement strand
TGGACCACGATGCCCAATTTATCATTACATAAAGCATCCTACCAAATGTTGGAAGTTGTTGGGGGGTGTTCCTCTCTGGCTATACTCGTTGACTCGGAATCCTCTGAAGGGATTGATATAAACTTCATATGATATAACGTAATATTGAGACAAATTGGGAAACACCCAAGGGTATTTGAGGGAGGTATTGACCTCAACTAAGGCCCACCTTACCCAGGGAAAGGGAGGGGAAAAAGTTCAGATATCTCACTTGCTTAGGCTAGAGATAGGGAAGAATTAGCCTCTGATAAACAATCACCCATGGATAGGGCCTTTAGAGCTTTGAAGGCCCAGTGTGTAGTGATCCAAAGATTATTATATATTTATTATTGAGGGTTAGAAAGTAATCCCAAAATACTTGCTTTAAAGAGACTCATTCATTTAGAATGCACAAAGGATATTTTCCTTTAAGAAACCCTTGGGGAAGGGGACTTGATGCAGGAGCATCTGACACTCTTAATCAAATGAGAAATCCAAAGCGGAGAAAGGAGGACGTGGACCGTTGGAGAAAAATAGGGGACACATTTATGTTAAAATAGAGCTAGTTTGATGGACTTAATTAAATGTAATCTGCCATATGTATGCATATAGAGAGATTAGTTGAGATATTTGAGGAAAGGATATGATCGGATCCTTCAACAGTGATCCGATCCAATGTTTCCTTATATATATATATATATATAGAGAGAGAGAGAGAGAGAGAGAGAGAGAGAGAGATATGATGACATGCGTGTTCAATAGGTGTGAGAGAGGCAAAGAGACAAAGTTCGTAGAATAGAATAGAAATTGTATAATAGAGATAAATACTATGTAGTCGAGAGGGAGTTTGTTCTAAGGCTGAAATGCCTTAGCTTGTAATCGTCCTTGTATAATATAAAAGTGTGCTTGTGTTGAAATTGTGCTTCTATGTGTTGTTTTATAAATAGTCTAAATGTTCCAGTGTTGCAGGTTTTGATTGACCATCGATCACTATAGGATTGATGGAAATCCATTGATTAATGAAAGATTGTTATATATGAGTGTTCTGTGTGAAGACAGAGTATGGTAGAGAAACTGGGGTTTTAGCATAAATCCATCAATACGCAGAGGATCAATGACATAGGTGACAAAGAATAAGAACCATCAATCATTTATATCAACGGTCATCGCATGATGGAAGAGCGCAGAAGATAACCAGCAAAGAGGTGGTTTCTCGAGACGAAGTGGTATTTCGGGCGAGGTCTAAGTGGTAAGTGGTATTGAAGGGTGAGCACCCGATTCCACTAACCATTCAACACGTAGCAGCGAGGAGGAGAGAGGAAACCACTTTATCGGGAGGTTAACCCCCGTGCTTGTTTTTTACCCGAAATCATTGTGAACCGTCAGATCATTTGAGTGCAGATCGATTGTGGAGGATTGTCGTGAAAGTTTGATTGATCAGGCTAAGCAACAACCGTCGAATTGAGCGCCAGATCAATGGTCAAGATTTAGTCACAAATCACATTAGATAAAGGTCAAGAGATGACGGAGATGGAATTGCGATAAGCCGATGGGCAAACTAAGCGATGCGCTCATAGTCGATTGGAGATCGGTGAATGGAGAGCGTGGTGAGAAGGCAATGGATAGGATGTGCAGACCCGACGATATATAGGTCCGGGGGCATAAAAATTTGAAGTCCGGCTAAGTGTTTCGGAGCAGGGTTTCCTGTTAAATTCCTGTGTATTCCAATATGAAGTGTGGTCTTGGTTTAAAGGCTTAATGCTACAATTTATGCTTCCAATAGGTTTGTGGGCCATAACCCACAGGCCTCAGGATCAAAGTTTCTAAATGAAAGGGGAAATTAGTATACCCCAAAATCTCCTTTCATCATTCGGAATCGGAGCAGGGAAAGTTTTCCTGCGGGAAGGAAGAAGGGAAAATAGGTATAGTTGATAAAGCATGGAGAGTTATGGTCTTACTGTCACGTAGAGAACGACAGTGGAAGGTGAGAGACTTGCAGCAACCTAGAGCAAGGAGTGCTCAGTTGGTTCTAGAGGAGAGAATTAGAAGGATGCCAAAAGACTAAAGCTAAGAGGATAAATCTTGGTGAGGTATCGTGTAGCAGAGAAGACTATTACTGCAGAGGTTGGTTGCAGCTCATAGAAGGTCATGAAGGCAGTTCCACTGAGAAGTGGGTAGAATTGTTAAGGATAAGGAGAAACATATGAGTAGGAGGTCATAAATTTTTGTGCCTTGGGAGTCTAATGCAGAAGCATCTGACACTCTTAATCAAACAAGAAATCCAAAGTGGAGCAAGGAGGAAATGGACCATCAGAGCAAAATAGGGGACAAATTTCTGTTAAAATAGAGCTAGTTTGATGGACTTAATTAAATGTAATCTACCATATGTATGCATATAGAGATATTAGTTGAGAGATTTGAGGAAAGGATATGATTGGATCCTTCAACAGTGATCTGATCCAATGTTTCCTTATAGATATAT
>APFE031023859.1:0-11486 GCA_000404065.3 Pinus taeda | reverse complement strand
TAGATAGATAGATAGATAGATAGATAGATAGATATATTTGCAGAGTGATTGAAATGAGGATTAAACCTATTCTCTCAAAATCTATTTCCTGTTAACAATTTGGGTTTTTAGATGGAAGACAAATACATGAGGCCATAGGGGTCACCCAAGAAGGCCTTCACATAATCAAAACTAATAAGAATCTGAAAGGAGTTATCTTCTAGATTGACCTATCCAAGGCTTATGATCGAGTCAAATGGATTTTTATCTACCTCATTCTTACTCAAGTGGGCTTTGAGGTTCCTTTTATAAACTAGATTATGGGCTACATGATGTTTGTATCTTTTGTGGTGCTCATAAATGGTACAACCTCCCCTTTCTTTGTAGTTGAAAGAGGGATTCCACAAGGTTTTCCATTGTCTCCTCTTTTATTCCTGATCATTGTAGAGGGCCTCAGTAGAATGTTAGAGGTGGAAAAGTGAAGAGAAGACTTCCAAGGCATCAGGGTGGTTCAAACTCTCTCCATATCCCACCCTATTTTTGTAGACAATGTCCTTATTTTCTGTAATGGTACTCTTAAATATATTAAATGTCTACATGATATATTGGGATTGTTCAGTAGAGCAATGGGTATGCTTATTAATTCCATGAAATCCTCCATCACCATTCACAACTTGGAGAATCAAGATATAAAAAACATCAGAATTTACTTGCCATATAATATTTTGACCTTCGAGTCAGGTTTGAAATATCTAGGATTCCACTTGAAGTGAAAATATTATAGGACCAAAGACTTCTATTGGTTGTTAGCAAAATTGGAGAAGAGACTTTCTTGTTGGAGTCATAAATGGATTTCTCGATTTGGTTAGTTAGTCATGGAAAAATTAATATCAGAATCTATTCCTATTTATTGGATGTATTTGGCGTGGATTCCCAAAGGAAATTGGAAAAATCAAGAAGGATATGTTTTAAATATCGTTGGGAAGTGTCTATGGACAAGTATGTGCTGCTCTAGGTAAAATCCCAAATTATTGGGAGGATGGGGGTTAAAGAATTGTTTTTGTTTACTAAGGACCTCATAGCCAAGTGCGGGTGGAGGCTATTATCTATAAAGAACATAGGAACTAAGGTCGTTTACCATAAATAGATTAGCCATGTGTCCTTCGAAAGTTGGATTAGAATACCTAATAAATAAAAATGCAATATGTCTTATGTTTGGCGAGAAGTATTAAATTTTTTTTATTTGATTGCCTCCACTCTTACTTGGAGGATAGGGAATGGGAAAAGGCTTCATTTGGGTTGTGACCCTTGGCTTGGCAACGTCAGGGATCATATCCTATCTTAGGAACTCATCCACTTCCTACATGATGAGGGATACACACAGTTGTTCCAAATTGCAAGCCTGCGGGCAACTACGTTGTGGATTCAACACAAGAATTAAATCTGCCAACAGAGTTTTGGGAGGAATAGGTGAAATTCGTGGGGGATCTTTCAAGGGCACATATCAAACTAAATGAGCAGGAGGATCAATTAATATGGACCTCAACCCCTCTTTGCATCTACACTCCTAAAATGGGTGCGTTCACTTATTGACTCAAATCCAACCAGATGCTTTAGAATGGTGGTGGAGTGCAGTGTTGAAGGCCAAATGCCCCCTAAAGTAGAAGCTTTTCACTTGGTGCATAATGGCTAAAATAGTTCACGCATGGGAAGTTATGCAACAAAGGTATATGGTTGGGCTTATATGGTGCACATTATGCAAAAAATCTAGTGAAACTTTAGAACACCTATTTGTTTGATGTTCGTTCACAAAGTAAGTTTGGTCGGAGTGCAGGGGAATCCTTTAAATGCCTTGTAGATCGAATGAGGAGAGTTTTGTGGTCTCCTGGAAAAAATGGGAGAAGGATCACACCAACAGGCCTACACAGGCACTTCCCCTTATCATCAGTTGGGGTGTGTGGATAGTGCATAATATGATTATTTTCCTAGACCTTTCTTCATACCTGGGAAAGATTGTGGTGGAGTGCACTGCCACCTTAAGCCATTATCCATAGGTTAAATCCTCATAACCAGTCAAACACATCAGGGAGGAATATTTTGATAATTCTATACCCTAGGGTTATTTTGATGGTGTTGCACAAAATGATGGGAACCAACAGGATGGTGATTCATTCTCCATCTCTTTGAACATCATCTCTTATGTGTTAAAATCGGTTTAGGCAGTGACACCAATAACTGGGCATAATCTATGGCTTGTAGGTCGTTGATTTCTTTTTCTCAGGAGAAGAGTTGTGAAATACTCAAATCATGGGGGACTCTATGTTGGTTGTTAATTAAGGTTAATGGCATTCAACAATGTAGAAACATTTAATTGGACAACATTGTGATGGATATTATAAGGCTATGTATTGATTTTGAATACTTCTCTTGCGAGAAAATATACAAGGAAAGAAACAGGGAAGCAGAGAAGCTTTCTAAGGAAGGCCTTCTCCTAGATAGGGGAATATATCATGTGACCAAGTACCTTGGAACATGCCACTTCAACTATTATCATAGACCTTATGAGGACAGGGCACCTTTTTTTTGGGGCTCGACTATGCCCATGACGTAGGTCATAAATTTTTGTTTTTTTTCATCGCTTATATATAAAGATATAACCATGTCAGATGGTCATACTATTTTTTCTATGCCATTGGTCCCTTTGTAAGTGCATGTTAGCACCTGACTGTCATCTAAAGGGTCATTATCAGCACATGCTCATATTATGCTACTTTTCCCTTGTGGCATTGTGAACCATATTGTGTTTTGTATGTGTTTCTATAATCTTATATTGACATATGCTGGGGCAGATATTTGTTGGGTATGCCTATCTCAGTTGTTGGGTTTCTTTTTATTCCAAATGTTAACCTTGGGACAATTTTAATAATGCATTGGTTAAAAAAAGTGCATTTGCTAAATATTATTTTGTTAGACCTCTTAATGAAATTACGATTTTTTCTTTGGAAAAAAAAGTCTTGTGCAAAGTTTATCAGTATTGCATGGAGCTTCAGGCTTGAAGTAGATTTTATGTAATAGATCAAATTTATCAATTCATTAAATACAAGTAAGCAATGGTTTTTCCCATTTGGGTTCCCTAGATATATTGTGTTCTCTATGTGTGGTTGTGTTTCTATTCATTGTTTTCTTTTTGCAATTTTTTGCTAAAGAAATATTGTGTATTTTGTGATCAATTTTCTCTCATTACTAGTTGCAAGGTTTCAAGGATTTTCTACATGTTATCATAGTAGAAAAATAGATAGAGACTAAATTCCTTGATTAGATTCGAAGCACATTGAAGAGAAGATCAATTATTACAGGAATTCTACAAGCGCATGAATCATGTCATCCTATGGTTTGAGGACAGAGCATGCCCTAGAAGGGAACTCGAGATTTTGTGCATGGAAGGACAAAATGGAGGTTGTATTAGATGATAATGGGGTTTTGGAATAATTCATGACGGATATTCCTAAACCTCCTTCCTTGTATGCACAAAAACTGACTCAATGGAAGAAGGACATTGCCAAAGCTAGGAAGATCCTAGAAGGAGTCATAGACCATATTGTTCCAAATTTGCATGGGAAGGAGACATCATTCTATATGTGGAATGCCCTTACTGATTTGTTTAAAAGCAATAATGGTGCTAGAAAACTTGCTTTAAAGGACAAATTGTGGAACATTCGAATGGGTAAGAATGAGTGCATTGTTACATACCTATCCAGGTTTTCTCAAGTGAGGGACGAACTTGGTGGTGTTGGAGAGACAGTTTCACTAGTAGATATTGTGAGCCTTTCTCTTCTTGGGCTTCACAAATATTGGCATATTTTCCAAGGTGCATTGAATGGTAGAGATCAACTCCCTGATTCAGAGAGCCTGTGATCAAATCTTGAGTAGGAAGAGATAAGAAGGAGCACAAGGGATGGAGCTTCATCTGGGACAAAAGATGAAGAGAAATTTTCTTTAGCTGGAAAAGGGAAGAATGCCAATGGAAAGAAAGCCCATGGAAAAACTAAGTCTATTTAAAATGGAGGCAAGGAAAATAAGGATCTTATCAATATCATGCGTTTTCATTGCCATTAGTCTGGACATTATGCTACAAAATTTCCAAATAGGAAATCCAGCAAGCATCATTCAACAAGAGGAGGAGTAGAAGCACTCTTTTCCTAGTTCAAATTGGATTTATCTTTGATGGCTTGCATGGAAATCTCAGTTCTAGGTAGTGTGTATCACATTGAATCAGGGGCTTCATTACACATTACAGGAGATAAAGAATTATTCAATAGTTTGGAGGAGAAAGGAATGCAATTACATATCGAGCTTGGAGATGATGGCATATACATGACCAAATGATTTGGTACAATAAGATTTAAGAGGGAGTATGGTTCCCTTCTCCATCTCAAGAATGTGATGTATGTTCCAGGATTGAAAAAAAACCTTGTCTTAGTAGCAGTCCTTGAAGACAAAAGGTATGATGTTGTATTCAACAAAGGGAAGGCCTACCTAAAGCATTGTTCTTTAGTAAATGTCAAGAAGATTCATGTCAAGATTGAGAACCTCTACAAATTAGAGGTTGATGCATATGCATCCTTGAGAATCAAGATAAAGAGTTCTCAGAGTAGAGATGTGGTGGTTGAGAAAGAGAAAGATAGAGCTCTCAAGATGGAGCCTCAACTAGTATCTCAATTTTAGTCTAAGCTAGTTGGCAGTTGGGTTGAACAACAACATGATGATGATGAGGACCATAGCCCATAGCATGTGGAGGAAACCACACAATCAGAGACTTCCTGTATAGGGAAATTTTGATCCAAGTGGGCGGAGGATTTGGTTAAGGGAACTTTGAAGAGATTTGAGTCTCCCAACATCAAGAACCAAGCACCCACATACACAGGGTACATGGCACTTATGACTAAAGTGGTGAACTCACAAAGCACAGTGGGAAAGAACATGTTTTCAAAGCAGGCTTCGCTTAAGAAAGAAAAGCAGTATTCTAGTTCAGGGGATTAGCTGCAACGGTAGAGAACTTGGTAGAGTTGAAGACAGATCCAGGTGGACAAGGTTCTTCCAAGAATCTCTTCCTCACTAAGAGGGGGTATTGAAAATGTAGCAAGGAATGGCTTCTTTGATTTGTTCCTTAGTCAAAGATGCCAATTCGAATTCAATCTCATAGTTACTTGAGTTAGTTATCAATTGACATGTGTGATGTGGTATCTCATTTAGTTATTGCCAGTTAGTTAGAGTTAGATTTCTTTCAGTGATTTGTGGACTAGTTGATGGCTAAAATTAGCTATCCAATGGAGTTAACTCTAGTGTATGTCAATTAACTGATCTCTAGTTCTAGAATAGAGATAAACATGATTTTAGTTTAGTAGTTGACTTTGTGATAACTCAACTTACTCTTAGTTAACAAAAGAAAATGCTAAATTTAACCCTAGTGTGTCATGCAATTCAAATTTCCTATTGAGATCGAATGAAGGAAAAAATGTATTTATTTATTGTACATAGGTTTTGTGTGCATGGCTTGAGAAGCAAGCATAGCAATTTCTCTAGGGAATTATGCAAGGAAGTAGGAGAAATTCTTATTTTTTAGGGGCATATTTGTGCTAGGAAATAGGAGTCCTAACAAGCCTTAGTTTCCGAAGTGTTGGGAAAGTCTTGTGCATAATTGATCAATATTGCAGGGAACTTCAGGATTAAAGTAGATTCTATGTAATAGATCAAATTGCTCATTTGATTCAATTCAAGCAAGAAGAGGTTTTTCTTAGTTGGGTTTTCCAGATATATTGGGTGTTCTGTGTGATTGAGTTTCTATTCATTGTTTTCTTTCTGAAAATTTTTGGTAGAGAAATCTTGTGTCTTTTGTGATCAATTTTCTCTCATTAGGAGTTTCAAGGTTTCAAAGATTTTCTAAAAATTTTAACATCAGTGGCTAACTTAACTTGGTCTAGATATTGAGGAATATGATCTAGATATTAAGAGATATAAACATGAAAACATACAATTGTTACACATGGTCACAAATAATCTGACCATCTAATATTACTATTTGCATAAATAAATTCTCCAAAAATGAGTGGGGAAGCATGTCCACATACTTCAAAGCTAAGCCACCCTTGCAACTTTCACATTAAATTTCCCATCTTCCCACCCCTCTTCTAATGAACCATTTCAGCATAATACACCTAATAGAATGGGAAACAGATAAAGAGGTTATGTTTATATTCATATGAATGTTTTTGCAAAATGGTTTTCTCTTTTAAGTTGTGAGGGTCAACTTGAACATTGGTATTCTCATTGTTCTTTTGAACTCTTCATGCCTCATGTATTTGGGAAATTACAAGTATTATAAAAGTTGTTTTTTATTAATAATTATACCCATAGGAGCATATATGGGAATGGAAAAAGTTGAATTCAATGTGGGGAGCAGATAGATAGGTTATACTTATATTTAGATGAATGTTTTCCACAATTTTGTCTTCTCTTTTAAGTTTTCAGGCTCAACTTGAACGCTATTATGCTCATTATTCTTTTGAAATCTTCATGTTTCGTGTTAATCGATATTTTATGTCATTCATCGGATGGAATAAAATTAAAAATTGAATACAAAGAACTATGGATAAAATATCCTTTGATTCATATAAGGAAATTAAACTCTTTCTTTACACTTAATAAATTACAAGAATTAAAAAAAAATATATCTTTAGATTATAGAGTGATGGCAATGAGAAACCTTGGTTAGTTTCTATATAATGAATGTAACAAAGGTTTTGAGCTTACAATATTGGTACATAGTGGGATATATAATGACAGTGGCAATAATGAACTTAGTGATTAAAGACAAACATATGGAGGGTATGAACAATCTGTTGAAGGAGAATACGAATAGGGCAATAAAGGTAGTAAATATGAGGACTTTGAAAGATGCGGTGATAGGGGTTTCTCATGAGCTCCTTATGGACTTGGAGATTGGGGTGTAGGGAAGATCTAGTATGAATAGTAGGGCATGGAAATACCATATCAGACATTCCATCAGAATGTGGGACACCTACTAATTTTTCCTAGTTAAATCCACGCTAAAACACCCAAAAATCCTAGGTATGAGATTACATCAAGAAGGGTAGGAGAGAATAACACATATATGAGGGATCATGCTATAATAGGTAATATTTTATGTCTGTGAACCTCAAATATGGATTTGATTCAATGGATAAAAACTAGATGCAAAACTAAGGGCCAAATGGAGTTGAAAGTAGGCTAAAAAAGGTTCTTGAAATTAATATTTCTCTATGTAGAGGATAAAGAAAAGGTATTTAAGGAAGCTACTTACCATTACAACTATACAATACTATACCTAAGATTCTTGATAAATATATTTACTCTAGATAAGGAATCCTGCACCTCATCACCAGTATGAATCAAGTTCTATTCTCTTTCATAAGAATTTATGGATGCCAAGACACTGTAGAGAATAAGAAATGCCTTGGGAAGGTTTGTTAATATCTTATAAATTACTAGAGTATCATGGTATATCTCATATGATATATTGTGCATTTACATGGATGTTATGAGAGCTTCACCAAAATCTATAGTCATATCATATTAGGATGTAGATTGGGTTCAATCCATAGATAATGAACACGTCCCGTTTCCATGCGGAAAATACGATGAACATGGCATTTATTTGAGGATTCTCCTTTTAATGCTCCTAAACCTTCATAAAAATTGAAAGAATCTCGATATGGGGAGGGATTTAACAAATTTATAGCTAAACAAAAGGCCAACGAGAAAAACAATAAGTGGTTGGGTAAACAAGGGAAAACAACCATCAATAGATTTATGGTCTTACGAGATATAGGTGGGGAAATAATTCAAGGGGGGTCATCCAAAGGAAATTATTTGAACCACACTCAACAAAGCCACAAGGAAATAGAAAAATATAATGAATGCAAAAAGTTTTCGAGGGATAATGTCCCCAATTTTAGAGAGAAAGATTACACTAGACTAGAGGATGACTTAAATATGGTCAATATTCCAACCAATGACTTAGAGATGGTCAATATTCCAATGGATGGATAAATAGAGATGTTAACATTGGATAACCTAGACCCAAAAGAGGAAGCTATGATGTACAAGAAGGGGGAGATCCAAGCACAACAACTCCTGGAAGGAACTTTGATAAGCTCTTACAAGACAAAGCTAAAGGTAAATCCAAATTTCTCTCTCATATAGAATCACAATATTCCATAGGGAGCTTGGGTAACCACTCCACTCAAATTAAAAAAGAAGGAAGGGGTGGAGGAAAAGAAACAGGTTCGATGTAATACCAAATAAAAGTTGGAAGAAACTATAGCCCTTCTTATAGACTCCAGATAGATCCTAGGTCTATCAGATAAATATTTTTTGAACTGACCCAAAACTAATCAACGAATATCATCGCATGGAACACACAAGGTCTCAATGTCCCCTCAAAACAAAAGGTGTTGAAAAAATGTACATTTGAAGAGAACACAACCATGATTCTTCTTCAAGAATCAAAATGTGACTCCTTTACCATGAGCAGAATAACAACTAAAATATGGAAAGGTTCAAGAGTTCTAGCAAGTGGTGGATACAGACAAGTTTATGGAATCCACATCAAACTCAAGTTGACCTTGTTTATACGCCTTAATTGATATTATTGGTTAAATAGATAGTGTTGTGCATAGGAGCAACAACCTTTTGTACAATATATATGGTCCCTTAATCCCATTCAAGCAAACTACATTCCTGGATAACCTAAAAAACTTAGGCCTCACCTATAGGAACTACATGTGGATGTTAGTTAAGAGACTTAAATCTAAATCACTCTTCAAGAAAAATGTGGAGGTATTAGAAAAATTGAATAATATAATATATATATATATATTTATATATATATATATTATATATATATATTATATATATATAGATAGATAGATAGTCAAATATATCAAGTAAAGGTGTGTGCATGTGGAACAATCAAAAGGGAGGAACCAAAAATATCATAGTCAGGTTGGATCAATTCCTAGTTTTTGAACCATGGTTCCAATCATGAACCGTAATGGTGGTAGATATTATTCCCTTTGCAGGCTTATATCATTGACTGATGCATATAAAATGGGAAGGTGGATCCCCAACAATGTCCTTTCCCTTCCAAATTTGAGAAGTTTTGGCTAGAACATCCTAATTCATTCCTAGTATAACCTCATTGTGGAAATAAAGTGATATTGTCTCTGGTTCCCAAATGTATCAAATTCAACACTACCTAAAGTGTGTGAAGAGTAACATTAAGAATTGGAATAAGGAATGGTTATATAATACGATAATTATATAAAATGGATCTTTAGGAAGAGATCTTATGGAAGAAGAAGTCAAGAATTAGACGATTGAAAGAGGGAAATTGTAACACAAGTTTCTTCCCTATTATCTCCTTTAATGTAGAAGTTATAATTACATTTCCTCACTTAAAACAAAATAGTCTTAAGCATAACAAGAATGAGGATCTAGAAAAGGAATTAGTTAGACACCATGACTCCTTACTCTAAGATCCCAAGCCAGATAAAAATAGGGCTACTCAGTGGATCTTGGAGGCCATTCCACCTCTAGTATCAGAAGAAAATAACAATAATCCCATGCAGCCAATATCTGATGGAAGTGGAACGAATAGTAAAATATGGCCCTAAATAATTCCCAAGCCTAGATGGGTCTACAACAAACTTCTTCTAGGTTTGTTGCCACATTATAGGAAAAGGATATATATTAAGCTATAAAGGAATTAGTACGGTCAAGATCAATGCTCCAAGCCTTTAATTCAACATTCTTGTCTCACATCCATAAGGATCAGGAAGTTGATACAATAGATAAGTTTCAACCTATCTCCATATGTAATTTTTTTACAAAATAATAATAAATATTATTTCTAACTTCTTAAAACCCCTACTTCACACCATGATATATAAGGAATAGGGAGATTTTGTGGAATTCCACCAAATTTTTGATGGCATTATCTTTTCCCATGAATTCATACACTCTTTGAGAAAGTGTAAACACATTTGGGTGCTTATCAAACTTGACATGTCCATGGATATTATTGACTAAGATGGAATTTTGTCTCCCAAATCCTTGAAGCCTTTGGGTTTTATGAAAATTGGATCTCTTGGATTATGAGCTTAATGTCCTGATCAATTCATCACTATCCAAACCTTTCAACCCCTTTCAAGGAATCTTCCAAGGAGATCCACTCTCTCCATTCCTCTATATCATCATTGTTGAAGGCCTTGGTTGATTTATTAAATGTGAATTTGCTACAAAAAAAAATTGAGGACTCTTCCTTGCCTCTAATATTTGTGGATGATAATCTTCTACTAGGAAGCCCCTTTATCAAGAAGGCTAAAGCCTTAAAATAAGTCTTAGACACTTTCCTTTAGGCCTTAGGAGAAGTTATCAACAAAGCTAATTATCAAATTTATTTTCCAATACCCATTTGGCTATCTAAAGAAATATCACCTATTTATTGGTCTTCCAATGAGACTCCATTCCTTCTAAATATCTTAAGCCTCCCCTTTTAAACCAAGCCTTGAGAATTTCCTCCTAGAAAGCAAAGTTACTCAAACTGGAGGCTACAATCTCAAGTTGGACTTTTAGATTCCCTTCCCTTATGGGTAGAGTTTTTCTTATTAAATATATTTTACATTCTATGCCTTTGTATCTATTTTTTTGTTTTGGAAGCTCCCATGAATGTTATCAAGAAAAATAAGAACCCACAAAGGGAATTTTTGTAGGGAGGTGCCCCAAAAAATGCTAATGGCCTCTAGTCCTAGAATAATGTATGTTGTCCAAAGGGAGAAGGTAGCCTGAATATTAGAGATCCTCTTCCAATGAGTAAAGTATTGGTAGATAAACTTTGGTGCAATGGGTAAAAATCAAGGGGTAGCTCTAGGAAGATATGTAGAGAGAGAATTATGCCCTTGAAATTATTGAAAATTCCCTAGTGTGCATGGATGGCATTTTCCTTGGATCTCTTAGCAATATGAACCTATCCTAGCCCAAAAGGAGGAATTGGCTCTAATTTGACATGCATGTTCGGAAGTGGGATGGACTATGATTATCAAATATTAGGACATCGAAAGGAGAAATACTAATATGGGATATGTAAATGTCTCCCTATCAAGAAGTGACCCATTCAATTGAGGAATGAACATCACTGATGTCACGCGGAATGAGTCGATCTTGCAGACAAGATAGACCTTCCTAGAATCTAATGAAGACCTAATGACAAACAAACCAACCAGACACTATCTTTCTCTAAATGCGCTTTATAAATAATGGCAACGAAATCTGTTTAAGGCCTACCTCACGTCCAACGCAAGTTTGGAGATGCCTTCGCTCCTTTGATCCAAGTAAGTTCCTTTGTCACAAACCTACAAACACAAACAAGGCAAACGATTAAATAGCAC